>CABHPR010117055.1:0-13288 GCA_902168415.1 Peromyscus melanophrys
CCTTCACCCTGGTGTCTTTGTTGACCAACTTGTCTTGAGCAGCCTGATGTGAGCCATCTGCCAACACTACCACTACTGGACTCTACCGGAAGCATCTTTGTCAGGGAGTCCTTTAATCTTGGTCTTGATATTACTGGCTAGCTGTCTCATTCTGCAGATGAAGACATTGAGAGTCTCAGAGAGCCTTTTGTTCAAGATGCCATTAATGAATGCCTGCGGGATCCCAGTGCAGGTTTCTCAGAAGCCAAAGGCTGTGCACGCTCCCTAAAGCGCTAGGTGGCCGACAAAACAGACATAACAGAGTGATAACTAACCCTGGTGAGCTGGTAGGCTTGAACTGCCCACTTGCCTAGTTGGCAGGGGTTATGTGGTTTGAGAGATGGGAGAGTCTGAAAGGGGAAGCAAACAGGTCTGGTTGGTGATGCCTGAGCATGGGGGTTAGGATTGCTGTGGTTGGTGTTGGGGAAAGCAAGGATGGGACTTGTTAGCTGGGTTAGTGGTGGTGGCACCCACCTTTAATCCCAGTACCTGGGAGACAGAGGCAGGAGGATCTCTGAGTTTAAGGCCAGCCTGGTCTACAAAATGAGTTCCAGGACAGACAGGACTGTTTTGTTTTTTGGGGTTTTTTTTTGGGTTTTTGAGACAGGGTTTCTCTGTGTAGCCCTAGCTGTCCTGGAACTCGCTTTGTAGCCCAGGCTGGCCTCGAACTCACAGAGATCCACCTGCCTCTGCCTCCCGGGTGCTGGGATTAAAGGCGTGCGCCACCACCAACCGGTGACAGCCAGTACTGTTACACAAAGAAATCCTGTCTCGAAAAACCAAAAGAAAAAAATTACTCCTATTTCTCTTTTATATGTGTGAGTATTTTGCCTACTTGTATGTCTGTGCACCACATGAGTGCCTGCAGAGGCCAGAAGAGGGCATTGGACACGGACACGGACGGACACACACACACACACACTGCATGCTCACCTAGCCTGAGTTGCAGATGATTGTGAGCCAGTTATGTGGTTGCTGGGAATAGAATTCAGTTCTTCTGGAAGAGCAGTCACTGCTCTTAACTACTGAGCCAGCTCTCCAGCCCCTGCATTTCTTCTTCCTATTATTTTATTGTGTTTGTATGCCCAGGTGCCACATGTGTGTGGAGGCCAGGGGACAACTTGCAGGAGTTGGTTCTGCCTTTCCATCATGTGGGTTTTAGGAATTGGACTGGTCAGGCTTGGCCTTAGGTGTTTTTGCCTGTTGACCAACTCACTGTCTTCAAGGATGGGACTTTGTGAGTTGTTGCTGACTGGCCTCAGTGGCTGTTGTGAGGCCAAAGAACGATTCATTCATTTATTCCTTGAGCACTGAGGTCAAGGGTCAAGTCTCTCTCTTTCTCTCCCCCTCCCTCCCTCCTGGTACTAGAAATTGAAACCAGGATTTTAAATGCTTAAGCTTGTGATGTGCTGTTGAACTATATCCTCAGGCCCAAGCCCCCATGTCCTTTTATTACTTTTTTTTTTTTTTTCCTTTTTCGAGACAGGGTTTCTGTGTGTAGCTTTGCGCCTTTCCTGGAACTCACTTGGTAGTCCAGGCTGGCCTCAAACTCATAGAGATCTGCCTGGCTCTGCCTCCTGAGTGCTAGGATTAAAGGCGGGCGCCACCACCGCCCGGCTTATTACTATTATTATTAAAAGATTTATTTTGTGTGGATGGGTGTTTGACCGAATGTATGTCTGTGTACCAACTGCATGTTGTGCCCTGGAGGCCGGAAGAGGTTGTTGGATTCCTCAGAACTGGAGTTGCTGAAGGCTGTTAGCTCCTATGTAGGTGCTGGGAATTGAACCTAGGTTGTCTGGAAGAACAGCCAGTGTTCTTACACACTGAGCCATCTCCCCAGGCAACGATCCCCCCCCCTCTTTATTTTTATTTTTTAAATGTAACACAGCCCAGCCTCTGTGTCTAAAGGTTCTGCATCAGATTGAACTAGCTTGAATGAGAAGTATTCTGCTGGAGTGGGGCTGTAATTCGAAGGTGGAGTATGTTTAGTAAGCGTAAGGCCCTGCGTTCAATCTCTAGCATTAGGGAAAGGAAAAAAGATGATGGTGGTGACTCATGCTTATAACCCCAGCATGAGGGAGGATGAGGCAGGAGAATCACACCTACCTCAAGGTTCGCTGGATTACCTAGTGAGTTCCAGGTTAGCCTGGGCTACAGAGCTAAGGGGGGCAGCTATGAATTTGGAGGAAAAGATTGCATCTGTACTAAATATACTCAGAATTTTTTCTTGTCAATATTCCCCAAACACTGGGGTAGAAGAACCATTCACGTGGCATTTACATTGTTTCAGAACATAGTAACCCAGGGGTTTAAAGACCCAGGGAACCGTTACACATTAGAAAATGATTTGAAGCTGGGTGGTGGTGGCACATGCCTTTAAATCCATCACTTGGGAGGCAGAGGCAGGTGGATCTCTGTGATTTCGAGGCCAGCCTGGTCTACAAGGCCAGTTCAGGACAGCCAGGGCTATACAAAGAAACCATGTCTTGAAAACCAAAAAAAACAAACAAACAAAGTGACTTGAAAACAATGCCATTTCATATGAGAAACATCTAATCTAGTGCCCGACGTCATCAAGTGACATTTCCAAGGTGAGTATGTTGTGACTGAGATCCAGCAGTTAGGACTGTCACAGGGAAAGATAGTGAGAGTTGGTTTTTTTTTGGTTTTGGTTTTGTTTTTTGTTTTTTGTTTTTTTTGGTTTTGGTTTGTATTTTTCTTTTAAAAAATATTTATTCTTCTTTTATGTGCATTGGTGTTTTGCCTGCGTGTATGTTTGTGTGAGGGTGTCAGGGTACCATGGGGGTGCTAAGAAACAAACCTGGTCCTCTGAACCCCTGAGCCATCTCTCCAGCTCCATTTTTTGGTGGGGCAGATTCAAGACAGGGTTTCTTTATATAGCCTTGGCTGTCCTGGAACTCGCTCTGTAGACGAAGCTGGCCTCGAACTCACAGAGATCTGCCTGCCTCTATCTCCCAAGTGCTGGGATTAAAGGCGTGGGCCACCACTGAGGGGGCACCTCCCCTTTTTAAATTAAATTAAATTTAATTTAATTTTATTTTATTCATATGAGTGCTTTGCCTGCATGTATGTCTGTGCACCACATGTGTGCCTGGTGTCTGAGGAAGTGGTGAGCTTCCATGTGGGTGCTGGGAATCGAACCCGGGTCCTTCACAAGAACAAGCGCTTTTAACCACTGAGCCATCTCTCCAGCCCTGATGGTGACTGATGGATCCATCTATCCATCTTCCTTCCTTCTTTCCTTCCTTTCTTTTTTCTTTCTTTCTTTCCTTTACTGTGCCATTTTTGAGGAGCTAAGGCAAGTCCTCCAAAGGGAATGGGTTTTGAAGTCACACCTCAGGACTGGACAGGCCTTGGTGACATGTTGAATCTGGGGGAGCAGAGTCTAGAGGGACAGTATGTGTGGGGTGGGGGGGGGCATGTTGTAAGCTGTACCTGGAGAGCTGAGCCTTATTTTTTTCAGGAGACCAGGGAGAAGCCAGAAAAGGAGAGGAAATGGAAGACAATATAATAGGGCTTAGTGGGTAAAGGTGCTTGTGGCTAAGCCCAGTAATCTGAGTTCAATCCCTGGAACCCAGATGGTAAAAGGAGAGAACCGACTCCCTACAAGTTGTCCTCTGACCTCCACATGTACAATAAACATACATAAACATGTGCACACACAGAAACAAATAAATAATAAAATAACAACAACAAAAAGAAAAAGAAGAGGGGAGAAAGTTGGGGTAGGATTTCTGGGGAGGACATGAAGCCTAAGCAGCAGCAGGTGCTGGCCTCCTAAAAGATGGGAGGGAAGCTTATTGGGAATCTTTTTTTTTTTTTTTTTTTTGTTTTTTTCTTTTTTTCTTTTTTTCCCAAGACAAGGTTTCTCTGTGTAGCTTTGCGCCTTTCCTGGAACTCACTCTGTAGCCCAGGCTGGCCTCGAAGGCTTGCTTATCGGGACTCTTGAAAAGTCTCACTCTGAGGCTCTGGCAGCCCTCCTTTGCTATGTCCTTCTGGAAGCTCTTCCCACTGGGTTTGCCTGCTTGCTGTGGGCAGCAACTCCTCATTCTCTTGGCGTCAGCTTCCTTCCCTATAAGATGAAGTTAAATTCACCCTGAGATGCTCCGTTCCTGTGTCTTGGAAGTCTTGCTTTGCTTAGTATGTGTGGCATTGGTTGGTTCTATGTGGGGACTATTCTGGAACTCTGAGGTAGCCCTAGGGGACAAAAGGTCATCCTCTGCAGGCACCTTCTCCTTCTCATCAGTGAGTACAGCACTGCTCCATCGTTTCTTGGTAGGGACAGAAATCGTGTCTCCTTGTGTTACACCTGACTGTGCAGGTTGAAGACTAGACGACTTTTTTTTTTTTTTAGATTTATTTATTTATTATGTATACAGCATGTATGACTGCAGGTCAGAAGAGGGCACCAGATCTCGTTACAGATGGTTGTGAGCCACCATGTTGTTGCTGGGAATTGAACTCAGGACCTCTGGAAGAGCAGTCAGTGCTCTTAACCGCTGAGCCATCTCTCCAGCCCCAGACTAGACGACTTTTACCAGTGACTCATTCTCTGCTTCTCCTACCCCAGTGCCCAGCGCCTCAAGTTCCGGCTGAACCTGTATGAGCTGAAGGAAGGTCGACAGATCAAGCCTTACACCCTCATGAGCATGGTGGCCAACCTCTTGTATGAGAAACGGTGAGTGGAAGCCTGGGGGTGTTGGGGGTGGGGCGGCGCTTAGACACTGAGTTAGGCGGAGTGCTGTGAGGACAGTTTCTCCCTGGCCTCCCTCTTTCGTTCATTTCTCACCTTACTCTCCTTCCCTCCGCCGCTCATTCCTTCCTGTCTGAGACAGTCTCACTCTAGCATGGCTGGCCTGGAACTCAGATACACCAGGCTGGCCCTGGGGTTATCTGCCTCATGAATGCTGGCTCACAGGACCTGTCCTCCCAGCCATTTTTGTTGTTGTTGTTGTTATTTTTCAAGACAGGGTTTCTCCGTGTAGTTGTGGTGCCTGTCCTGGATCTCACTCTGTAGCCCAGGCTGGCCTCGAACTTACAGAGATCTGCCTGGTCCGCCTCATAAGGGCTGGGATTAAAGGTGTGTAAAGGTGTGCATGCACCACTGTCCTGCTGTGCCCTTATTCTTGTAGTGGACCCAGGTGTGATTCCCAACACCTACAGGACAGCTCACAACAGTCTGTGACTCCAGTTCTAGGTGGTCTGGTGCCCTCTTCTGGCTTCTGTGGGTACTGTATGCATGTGGTGTACAGACGTACATACAGGCAAAACACCCATACACATAAAAATAAAGATAAAAATCTAAAAAAAATAAGTTCAAGGTCATCATATATCAAAAGAGGATGAAAATTTTAAATATCTTGTAAAATTTGATTCTCAGGAGGCTTGAAAAACTCAGAATCGGGGGCTGGAGAGATGGCTCAGAGGTTAAGAGCACTGCTTGCTCTTCCAAAGGTCCTGAGTTCAATTCCCAGCAACCACATGGTGGCTCACAACCATCTGTAATGAAATCTGGTGCCCTCTTCTGGCCTGCAGGGATATGTGCAGACAGAACACTGTATTCATAATAAAGAAATAAATCTTTAAAAAAAAAAAAAAAAACAAAACTCAGAATCATGATACTTTTGGCATCCTTGGCACCCACACACATGCACACTGAAAAAAAAAAAAAAAAAGGAAAGAGCTTTGTATCAAATTATCCTATTTGACCTGGGCATGGTGATGTCCACCTGTCATCACAGCACTGGGGAATTTGAGGCAGGGGGATCAAGAGTTCAAAACCGGGGTTGGGGATTTAGCTCAGTGGTAGAGCGCTTGCCTAGCAAGCACAAGGCCCTGGGTTTGGTCCTCAGCTCCAGAAAATAAAAAAAATAAAATAAAATAAAAAATAAAAAAAGAGTTCAAAACCAGCTACATAGGAAGTTTTTTTTTTTTTTTTAAGATTTTTTTTTAATTTATTGTGTATAGTGTCCTATATGCCTGCAGGCCAGAAGAGGGCGCCAGATCTCATTATAGATGGTTGTGAGCCACCATGTGGTTGCTGGGAATTGAACTCAGGACCTCTGGAAAAGCAGCCAGTGCTCTTAACCGCTGAGCCATCTCTCCAGCCCATCACACTTGTTTTGCTGTGGCTCCCCCCCCCACCCCCCGTGGGTACATGGACAGAACCTAGCTAGGCCTTGCACAGACTAGGCAGGTGTTCTTCTGCTGTATCCTTCACCTTCACCAAACTCCTCCCCTCGTTTATTTTTATTTTTTTCCTTTAAGTATTTCTTTAGTGGTGATGGGGGTTAAACTTAGGGCATCACACCTGCTAGGCAAATGCTGTACCTCCGAGGTCCAGTTTCAGTCCTAAATCATTTTTATAGTGCCATTACTGATGACCATGTCCTCAGACATACTGCTTGCTCAGTTTAATCCCCAGGACTGGGGCTGGAGAGATGGCTCATCGGTTAAGAGCACTGACTGCTCTTCCAGAGGACCCGTGTTCAATTCCCAGCATCCACATGACAGCTCACAACTGTCTGTAACTCTAGGATCCAACACCCTCACACAGACATATATGCAGGGAAAACATCAATGCACACAAAATAAAAAAAATAAATTATTTAAAAAAATCCCCAGGACCAACCTCCACGTGCCTATACACTCACCCCTATACACTCACCCATATACACTCACCCTGACACTCACCCTATACACTCACCCATATACACTCACCCTATACACTCACCCCTATACACTCACCCTGACACTCACCCTATACACTCACCCCTATACACTCACCCTATACACTCACCCTGACACTCACCCCTATACACTCACCCTATACACTCACCCTGACACTCACCCCTATACACTCACCCCCATACACTCACCCCTATACACTCACCCTGACACTCACACACTCAAGTCCTATAGACCATCAGGAGGCACTTGGGAGGTCAGGTGGCACTTGGGAGGCAGAGGCAGATGGATCTCTGAGTTTGAGGCCAGCCTGGTCTACAGAGTAAGTGTCAGGACACAGAAACCCTGTCTTCAAAAACAGAAAAAAAAAAAAAAAAATGCTACAAACCAAGGAGACACACAGGAAGTTTCTACTGGGATTGGCCATTCTGTCTTGATTTTTTTTTTTTTTTTTTTTTTTGTCGTCTGTTTGCTTTTTGAGACAGGGTCTCACTGTAGCCCTAGCTGAACTAGAAATCACTATGTAGACCAGGCTGGCCTCAAACTCACAGAGATGCTCCTGCCTCCCAAATGCTGGTTTCAAAGGTGTGTGCCACTATGCCCAGCTTGAACGTGTCCATTAAGATCCCAGAGGGTGCTGTTTGTAGTCCAGGTTGGTGTCCAGCTAGATCCTCCTTCCTCTTGAAAACCAGGGCCTGACATGTGCCACTATACCCAGCCACTTTTAATTTTAAATTAATATTTAAAATTTTTTGCACTACTGGAGCTCAAACTATTGGGCTCTATGCATACTGGGCATGTGCTCTGCCAGTGAGCCACACCCTAGCCCAGTCTCAAATCCTTTTTCTAGAGAAGTAGAGGTGTAAATGCACAAACAGAGCGTAATCATGGCGGGACTTCGGCTGGTAATGAAGATGAGAAGCAGAATTCTCAAAGAAAGACTAGCTAGGGAGGGCGGGCGGGAGGGCGGGCCAGGCGGGTCTGCACAGGGCTAGCCACAGTGAAGGAATGTTCCCAAGCCCCTCCCTTGGTAGCCTCCCTTGTCTGAACTCTGGACTCTCTCTCACCCTGGCCACAGGTTTGGTCCCTACTATACAGAGCCTGTCATCGCTGGGTTGGACCCGAAGACCTTTAAGCCCTTCATTTGCTCTCTAGACCTCATTGGCTGCCCCATGGTGACTGATGACTTTGTAGTCAGTGGTACCTGCTCCGAACAAATGTATGGGATGTGCGAGTCTCTCTGGGAGCCCAACATGGTAAGTTAGCAACATCTGTCAGCCCATGGCCACTATAGACAAATGTGCCTGTGCAGCAGGAATTGAGGGGAAGGTGTGGAAAGAGAACAGGCCACAGCTGCTGCTCCGTTAGAGGGTTTCCAGAAGTTCCACCTGGGCTGGCTGGCTGGGAGGAGAGCAGCTTCTGTTGACCCAGCCTGGTCACATGTTTATGTTTACAGCATCACACTAGGTTTCCAGTGTCCTCCCCCATGACAGGCAGCACCAGTGTGAGCCTGGAGCTGGGTTCTGAAGTAGAAACCCTTCTATTTCAGCCATTTTGTTTGACTGGTTTTGGCTTTTGAGACAGGGTTTCTCTTTCTAACAGCTCTGGCTGTCCTGGAACTCACTCTGTAGACCAGGCTGGCCTCGACCACACAGATCCACCTGCCTCTGCTTCCCTGGGTGGAAACCTATTCTTACATAAGTGAGTCAGCCCTGTTCTACCTCCATTTGCCTCAGCTATGAATGGGAGCATTCCTCAGACAGGGTATTGAGAAAAGTAACTAAAAAAATTAGAGCTACACTTCAAAGGGAGGCACTGAAATGCAGCTGTTCTGCTCTGCAGGCTTGGTGGAGGCCAGGTACAAAGTGACTTCAAGGGCTTAACTGCCATTAACAAGGCAGGTCATTCAAATACTTGTTCAGACATAGAGGAGGAGGAAGAGGAAAGAGCAGGCCCGGGGGCCGGCAGAGTAGTCTGTACTGGGGTACAGGCAGGCCAGATGTGTTCAGTGAGTTGAGAGTGCCTGTAAGTGGGAGAATGTGTGTGGTGAGATGAAGCTGGAGACAAAGAGTGGGATGGGACGGTCAGCACCCTGCTATGTTGGAATGCTTTCCTTCAGTGAAAGGAACCTGAGGGTCCAGGCTACAGCTGCTTGTGACGGGTCAGTCACTCATCTACAGGAGATGCTTGGGTCCTGACTGGGGACAGGAGGGAAGCCAGAGTCGAGGCAGGGAGTCCAAGATGGAGAATTGAGGGGAAGGGGCGTGGACTTGTGAGAGTGCATGGGCTGAGTTTGGGGGTGCCTGTGGGACATGCAGGACCGTCTCAGGCTGCAGAGAAGTACGATGGAGCCTAGCAGAGACACGCTTCATTTTACAAAGGGGGACTGAGGCTCTGACGGAGGGTATAATTACGACACTGTCAGGTTTGAAGTGTTTTCTTCATCCTGTTTCTTCCTGAGGAAGGACCTGAGAAGTTCCCATATCCAAGGAACCATCGTCCCCCACACCAGGCAGGGCAGGGCCCAGAGCAGGGCAGCTGGAGTCCAGAAAATAAGAGGGTTGAGAAGGAACACAGCCCAGGTCTGAAAGCTTTACTCTGTTGGCAGGATCCAGAACACCTGTTTGAGACCATTTCCCAAGCCATGCTGAATGCCGTGGATCGGGATGCCGTGTCGGGCATGGGCGTCATTGTTCACATCATGTGAGTATGAGTTGGGAGAAGTCTAGAACCTTCACAGACACTTGTGCTCCTCCTCTGCTACTAGCATACCACTGACCTCAGAAGCCCTCATCAGGTGTCAGGGCATAGGAGCCACTAGAAGCAGAGCGTGGGGACAGGAGCAAGGTGGGGACATTTGTATTCTAGGCACTGGGGAGTCGAGGGCAAGAGGATTTTGAGTTCAAGATTAGCCTGAGCTAAACAGTAAAACCCTGTCTCAAAAAAATAAGAGAGGGACAGAGAAGGAAGGAGTGAGCCAACACAGGCCCAGAGCCCCAGAGAGTCAATGCTTTACCACAGCAGGCAGCTAGGTGCTGCTCAGGCTCTCCAGCCCTCTGTTGGGTGATATTTTGTGACCCTAAGTCTCCTCACAGTGGACATTTCTTCCCTAATGGTGTCCCCAGAGTTTCAGGGATGACCATGGGAAGCAGCTCCCTGTAGACTGAGTGGCCGGTGGCTCTCCATTCTCTACACGCCTTCCAGTCTACAGCCCGGAACTGTGTGCATGGTTCACATCCCATATCCCATTCCCTAGCCAGACCTGGGGTGCTCTCTCCCTATTTGTTCGAGGCTGTCACCAGGAAGCTGATAGAATGGCATAGTGTCCCCTTCCTGATGGGTCCTACTTACTCACCATGAAAAACAGAATTGAGTGACCCAGGTTCTTGTGTCTACTGCAGTGAGACTCGGGTGCTTGTTCTGTAGGCCTGGGGGGCTCCACTCCCCTAGAAGGTGTTTCAGTCCAGCCCACACCATCTCCAGAGAAAGCTCCCCGCCCATGCCCATGCCCCCCTCCTAACAGTCCATAGGGCAGCAGGCGCCAGGCAGCCTTTCCCGTTCTTACAGCTAAGGCTCAGAGGGGAGGCAGGCAGAAGAGAACAGTACACATGATTATTTGTGTGTGTGGTTTTTCTCCCTTGGCAGTGAAAAAGACAAGATCACCACCAGGACACTGAAGGCCCGGATGGACTGATCCCATGCTCTGGTCCCCGCTTTCTTTTGTTGTTTTTCTTTTTAATAAAATTGCTTTTCTTTCACTCGACTTGTCTTTTGTTGCTTGTCCCCATGGGTGACAGGGTCCAGTACAAAGCTACTTTATCTCAGCCCTCTTTGGGAATTGAACCCAGGCCCTTGGACATGCTAAGCACACATTCTGCTACTGAGCTATCCCTCATCCCTGTGTTTTCTTTTGGACTTGCCTTGCTTCATTGGCACATATGGGGCTTCCTACTAGTCCCTAGTGGGTGCCTGGGCTGGGCTGGGCTGGGCTGTCCAAATCCACTTGCTAAGTGGTGTTGCAAGGATAGAAACCAGTGTTACTTGACCCCCAAACCTAGACCTCCTTCACTGACCTCTGTTGGCAGTCTTCCACCATTTTCCCAGTGCTTCGGTGGAATTTGGCCAAGGACCCATGAATGATCCAGGTCAGTATTTGTCTTCATCACTGGGGTGGTGGGGCGCAGTCTCCTCCTTCAGGATGATTTCATTCACTACTTTGAGCACTCTCTGGCTCACAGTAGCTCATCTTGAAACCTACGGTAGATTCAGTGCCCCAGTAAATGGATGTTTGCACGGTTCCCAGGTAGCCTCTGAATTGTCTGCAGGGCCCATTCAAACTCATTCCTGTTTAAAATAATTTTTTGCAGTGCTGGGGAATCGAACCCAAGGCCTTCAATGTTGGGCAGTTTTCTACCACCAACCACAGCCCAGGCTTGTGTCTGCCTTCCAGACTCCTTTCTATCTTCCTCTGCAGGGTTGGGATTATAGAAACACACAACAATGGTGGGATTTGGCTGCCTTTTTTTTATTTTTTTATTTAACTTTCTGAATCAGAAGGTCTGTGATGAGCTAAGAGTTTTGTTTCTGAATCTCAGGGCCACTGATAATGGCTGGTCCAGATCCACATTGAGAGCTACTAAACTAAACTTTTGTGTGCTTGCACACACTTGTGCGTATGCTGGGGATGGAACCTAGGACCTTGCACATTGCTAGGCAAGCACTCCATCACTGAGAAACACCCCAGCCCAAGTACTAAACTTTAAGGTCCAAGTATGTAGCTGGGTAGCTGGAGGCATACAAGGATGCTGTATTCGAAGCCACACAGCCAGTTGGAATACATGGCTCCTAGCCATTGTCTATCCACAGCTGAAGTGAGGAAGGGGCAGTGGTGCACGGTACTGTTATCTGGTAGCCATCCCACCCAGTGCTGGGGCTTAACATTGCTCAATAATTGCCTCTCCGAGTGGGCGGCTACCAGATTGCGTCTCCAAACCATACACTGATTTTGCCTGAACCGTCTCAATAGCGGGGACAGAAATAATTCTGACTCTGAAGAAGGGTGGGCTGCATCGTCAAAGGAGTCACATACCAGATGTACACAAAGCTTTCTGAGTTTTATTGTCCTCCAGTTGGAGATTCATTTGAACACGCATGCATTTGAAAACAGTAACGGGGCTCAGAACTGTTCAGAGCAGACGAGACAAGCACAGGGGTGAGAATTCCTATTTAAAAAAAATGGAGCTTGCAGCTGGAAATGGAGAAGTCACATGTGGTGGGTGGTACTTTAATCCTGCGGTCCCAAAGGTGACTCCAGACTTCATTCACATTTTGTGTGTTCAACGTTCTGATCTGCTGCCGAGATGTACTGAGCAGACGGGCTTCCCCTAAATGTGTGGGCTCTCACCACACAAAATGGCTGTGGTAAGCGACAGTCTCTTCTAGTGTCTCCCCAGCCTCTCTGGTGTCTCAGGCTGTTGAAGGACAGCTGAGTCTCATTTCCCCTTGAGTGACTCTAACTGGCATTTCAGAGGAGTGCTGGGACCATGGCTGGCAGATTTGGGGCAGCTGTCTAAATGTGTTTCCCTTTGGACCCCCACCCCCATTACTGCCACAGAGGTGAGGTCTCTAAACTCAGGAAGCCACAAGCCAGAGCTCTGAGGGCTGAGTACACTATCCTTTGTGCCCGACACACTTCTGAGTAGGTCAAGGCTTGAAACAGCTAATGCTTTTCCCCTCTCAACCTGAATTGATAAGACAACTGGGGGGTGGGGTCGGCTACTGAGAAAGGCCTGGGTCTTTGGTCCACCTCTCAGGCAGGCCCGGCACACTGTGAAGAGGGGAGGGCTTGGCAGGACTCCAGCCTCTCCCGCCTTGAGCACTGTCAGGGGACCTGTTCAGGCCTAAAGCCCAGGATGAAGAAAAGTGATGGGGGAGGGGGAAGGAAGAGCTGCCTGTGGGGGAACTATAGTGCCACTGAGAACAGCCTGGGGGCCACTCATGGATGGCGCCAGCCACAGACCAGTAACCCCTGAGCTAGATAAGGAGAGATTGAGTACTGCAGCAGAACCGCATTCCTTGCCCGGCCCTGCACATCCCTGACACAGGGTAGGGCTCAGACTGGAACAGCCTGTGGCCATTACTTAGTGTCTGTTAAGAGTTTTCATAGTACCCCTCACTTTAGCTGCATGTGAGACATACGTTCTCAGCTTCACACTTTCCACAGGAGGGATGGGGAGCAGAGAAGTTGTGACTGGATGCTACGCTGTGTCAGGATGAAGAACTGGGAAGAGGATTCCTTCCCTTTTCCGAATCCAGGCCTCACCCAATCGTCTGGGTCTCAATTCTTAAAGATCTATTCCTGGAAGACCCAAGGTGATTCTGGATGCCATAAGATGGTCTGGCCGATCTTCATGGCCCTGAGGAGTGAAGTTAAGGGTCTCAACACATGCTGTCCAGAAAGTGAATGGTGGGACTCAGAAAAGAGGGAGCAGGTGTGTGTGTGTGTGTGTGTGTGTGTGTGTGTGTGTGTGTGTGTGTG
>CABHPR010117056.1:0-25522 GCA_902168415.1 Peromyscus melanophrys
AAAAAAAAAAAAAAAAAACAACCCAGATGAGTACAGCATCCTCCAGTTTCCCTGGGTTTTCCTGTTATTTTTTCCCACTTCCTTTTAGCCAAGTTTTCTTTGCTCAGTTGTTATTGTTTCCTAAAAGAAGAAAAAGAGTCTTCACAAATAGGCAGACTGATTAATAGGTACAATTCTCACAGCTTCTCCTCTACCCCATGTAACATGCATGTGTCTAGATAGGAGCTTCATGCTTCTGATTGTTAAATTCCCCAAAAGTATGGTTTTACTGGTTAAAAAAAAATCTATACATAAAGGAGAGGAAAGTATGCCTTTCTTGGAGAATTGTGGGAGGCCATATGAGCCTTGGGGTGCTCTCAGGTCACCCACTTAAAGCATGCACATAAATACAGATGGAATGAGTGGAGGGAAATGAACTGATATGGAAGAGCAAAGGAAGATGAAAAAGAATAATGGCAAAAAGCAGTTTTTGATTGGCACTGCCGCCAAGCAAGAACTTGAGTCTTACAGTACCTAGAACTGAGTCCTTAGGAGTTTATTGCTCATGAGTTCTGCTCTGCTTTCCTCCAGATGAAAAACAAAACAAAATATCCGCAAATGACCTTCACATGCTCTTTTTCTTATTTCTGTGAACCAAAAAAGACTGTTTAAATCTTCTCAAGAGTGCTCTTAGAAGGGACACTTGAGGAAGGTGAGGCAAAGGGAGAGGTTGAGCTGGGAGACAGGTTCAATAGATGTCTCAGGTAACATTGCAGGATGTTATCGTGGGATGGCCATTTTAGAGTTGTCTGGGATTAAGTCTGGAGAACAGGAGCTAATCCTTGAATATACCTGATTCAACCAACCACTAGCTATTATTATTGGCAAAGAGATAGCAACTACCAAATTAGGCTACCAGATAAGGTCTGTCTCATAGAAGTGTTCCTGGGAGCTAGGGCAAGGTCTCTGTTGCTGCTGGAGGACATAAGGATGGTTTGTCGCATCTATTACACTATTCAGTGCTCTACAACACCATAAAGCTTAGCAAGGAAAGTTGAGGAGGGAATACACTTTGCAGAAGCATGTTGTCCAGACTGCCTCATCGTGAAGCATTGTGACTGAAGACATGCCTTAACCTTTGGAAGAAACCCTTCATGCCCCAAATGTCCATGTACTTCACTTTACCCCAGACTCAATTGTAGCTAAATTGGAGCAATGAGGACAGATCACTGAATTAAAAGAGAAAGTAATGTAGTTAACTCCAAGGCAACGAATAAAAGAGCCATATGAATTCTCCACATTTTCTCCATCTTCTGCTGTAAGCCTCAAGGTAAAATGTGTTGAAGGTGAAAATGGGATGGGCCAGTGGAAACAAGCTGCCTTGGGGAGCCACTGGGAATGCAACAGACATGACAAAGAAGTACATTTTTTGGCCATTGAGGACTCAGGGAGGCTGGTCATTGTTCTGTAGCCTGCCTTAAATCACTAAAAGGAATATATTCATATTTTTCTTTGTATATAGAAATTTTAATTTGTGCCTGGGCTTAGAAACTCAGTACAACCAGAACATTTTCCTCTAATGTGTAAACTTCTATGTATAATTATTTTTTGCAATTAGCATGGCTCTTCTTTCTTCTTTTCTTTTACTTGTTGACAATTTTACACATTCGTCAACATATGATCATATCCACCCAAATCCTCCTCTCCTCTTTATATCCCTCCTTTCTCTAAACCCAGAGTCCTATAAATGCTACCTACTTGAATATTGACTAAGCTTCTTGGCTTGACCATGTGGAGACAACCATAACTACAGTGCAAGAGTGTAAATAGCATGTAATGGCCATGTCATGTCCAGAGGACAGAATTTCACAGCACTCCTCATTCTCCAGCTCTTACATTCTTTCTGTCCCTTATTCTGAGATATCCCCTGAGTCTTGGGGTAGGGTCAGGGATTGACATAGATGTCTCATTTAGGGCTGTGCACTCAAAGGTCCCTTATTCTTCATATTTTGACCAATATGATTAGGAAGTTTCTATGGTTAAGGCTGAGAGCAACACCAATCCATGAGTATAATCATAAATATCTAGAAGTTTGGTGTCATGACCATTTATCAGAAAAAAAAATGGCAGTAAATCATCCCTAAGGCCTGTAACCTCCCATGCTGGCTAGTTTTATATCAACTTGCCATGAGCTAGATACATTAATGAGCAGTGAAGATGAATTGAGAAAATGTTCACACCAAATTGGTCAATGGGCAAGCCTGTCATGCATTTTCTTAATTAGTGATTGATGTAGGAGGGCCCAGCTCCCTATGGGAGGTGCCACCCTTGGGCTTATGGTCCTGGATGCTATAAACGGAAGGCTGAACAAGGCAAGCCAGTAAGCAGCACTCCTCCATGGCCTCTGCATCAGTCCTTGCCTTTAAGTTCCTTCCCTGGCTTCCCTCTGTGATGAACTAATAAGTTGTAATGTAAACTAAACTCATTCCTCCTCAAGTTGCTTTTAGTCATATTGTTTTATCACACAATAGAAACCTTAACTAAGACACCTCCAAAGTCAAGGGTTTTGACAAGGTTTACAATAATAGGCACAGATTCCCTTCTGAGCAGCAAGACTCAAATCTAATCAGGAATCAAATCAAATCAAGAAGTGGTTGGTTACACATCCTAACAGTCTTGCCATTATTGGACTAGTAGGCACATCTTGCCTTGCAGACCAATATTGTAGCATGCAGGGATCACTGCTGGGTGATACTATTAAAACTTCTCCCCAGCCCCAGCATCCTACTTAGCATCTTCTGGCACTATGAAAGGTACCCATCAGATAGGAAGATTTTTAGATCAGTTCTTGCTTAATTTCTTTATGTCCTGCATCTATAGTATGTGATGCCTTCAGCAATAGGGTCTTGTTATCCAGTTATTGAGGTCCACAAAGATTTCTTATTGAGATCTGAGCTTACTTTACCCAGGAGAGCTGCATTAGAAGATTGCTTGACCATGTGCATGGTTTCTAGGTGACTGGAAGGCTCTACACTTGGCTGAGCTAGAGGGAGGTCATTTGCTCCACCCCTTGGCATTCCTATAAATAGACCTTTAGAAGAGCCAGAAGGGGCTGGTGGATAAGGATCCAGGCCCTCTCGAGGCTATCCTGTGTTTCTATCTGTCTCTCTCCCCTCTATATTCCTATTTAAATATTTCTCACTTCTCTCTCCACAAGAGTACCCTGAGGTAAAAGTAGGATCGGATCTCCCACAAGTTATCCAGTTATGGTAGATAACTGAGCTATGACAATAGTCGTGTTGTTCTGGGTACTCCATAATACTCTCTGAGCATTCATCAGGAGGTACCCCATACCGGGCATTATCATGTCACCATAACTTCCTATTTTCTACCCATATACTAGGATAGTTTTAGAGCATAAGTCTATCTCTTAAATAATCTTGGGTGTATTGTATTTACATATATGTGGACACAGTGCCAGTGATATGCCCAGGTGACTGATGTGTGTGTGTGCGTGTGTGTGTGTGTGTGTGTGTGTGTGTGTGTGTGTGTGTGTGTGTGTGTTATAGAGAATAGATGGAGGCAAAGAAAGGAAAGATACCATTCCAAACAGTATTTATTGTTTCTCAAATTTACACTATACTTTAAGGATGGATATAGAGAGAAATAGGAAAGAATTTTTTTTTCTCAAGCGAATAGAACAACTCAGATAATTAGAGCTGTGCTTGAAATTTGAAATTCTATTTTCAGATTTTGACATTTAAGTATTTGTTGACTAATATGTTGATGTATTCTTTTCCCATAAAATTGAACATGGCTGACAGATAATCTCTAAGAATATACTGAAAAAAATTTTGAATGAAGAAATGAAAAAATCAGATAAATATGACTTTGGAGAGAAGCTACTATTGACTTAGTTCTCCTCATGTCATTTATATGAATTAAACAAAGACCTATTGTGGCCTGGATTCCTCAGCAGCAATGCAGGGTTTCCTGCAGAAGATGCCAGAGACTTGTGGTGAGGTGAGGGCTGCCAGTGCTCTGCAGCACTGCAGAGGGTGTTCCCTGTATCTCTAGAATGTTTTCATTTGGGACAAAATGCCGGTGATGTGCCCAGATGTGTGTGTGTGTGTGTGTGTGTGTGTGTGTGTGTGTGTGTGTGTGTATGTGTGTGTGTGTGTGTGGTATTGTTTTGTTGCCTTCTCTTTTTAGAACTTCTACTAGGCAGACACTGTGCGTTCTGAGTAGATTCTATAATATTTTATCCTCCCTGAACTCTCTACTTTGTAGTGAACCTCTTATCCTTTTAAAGGTTGAGACGGTACATTTGCCTTGCTGTTTGAAATGAAGGAAAGTGCCTGAGATGTTGACTATGAGCTGCAAAGCCTCTCTTTTCAGCTTGGGTACAAAGCTAGAGTCCTCAAACTGGCATTGCCCCTGGCTCTGTACTATCAGAGTCCACCCCCAGGGCTCTCCAGTTGTAGCTTTCTCCACTCTTTAACAGGTCAGTTCCCACTGCTCCTCTCCTGCTTTCCATTTGTAAGATTGTATTGACAGCTATGTCTGCAACTGTCCCATGTCCTAGTCCCTTTATCTATGTAATTTTAACTTTCCCTTTTTTATTTAAACTCATTTTCTTCCCATTTTACTCGGGTTCCATGGGAGAGAAGTGACAAAAAGACATGGTCAACCTATCCATTCAACTAGAGTTTCCCTGTGATCTGGATTAAAAACAACAGCTCTGATTAACAGACTCATTTTATAGAAAAATATATTGAATCTCAGAGAGGTCCACTAAGTAGCCTAGTACCTCAAAACTAGATCACAGCTGTTTTTACCTGAGTCTGAAGTCTACATTCTTTTTTCCATATAGAATTCTATTTTCCATGGCCACGTGGAGCAGAAGACAGGCAACTGTTGTGTTAACAGGTCGTTCAAGGCTGACCAATACTAAGTCATTCCCAACTTTAGGTACAATGTTTGACTTTTCTTTATTTGATAATTACAAATGATTTCCGACCTTCAGTCTATAATTAGAATATTTGTGGTGTAAGAATAACAAACTTTAGGGGAGACTATACAATGAATGGGTCATAGGGACTATCTTTAAGCAAAGATATAATTTTTTTATCCTAAGCACTAAATACTGCACAATTAAAACTCTGGAAGAGAGACATAAAGGAGAACTGAGTAACCTACCATACCTAATTATAAATTTGGCTACTGATACAATCAGGCACCCACAAAAAGAAACCCCATGTTTAGGTGACTCCTCTTTGAAGCTTCCTTAAATGTTCATGGGGAATCCTGATACCCAGCATTCAGCCAAACCCACATAAGGAATGAGACATGCACCTTTGTTCAAGATTGCGTCTTGACTCTTTGCATGTGTGGTCACCTTGTCAATCTTAAAAATGATGCAATGCAAAATATAAGATACAATGAGTGAAAGATTCCTAAAACAAGAAAAAGTGGTGACAGAAATGGTGGCCACCAAGATTCCAAGAGCTGAGTATTGCACATTTGTGAAGAAGCACACAGTGCATGAAACCCTTTCCTGTAGTACACAGGTTTGGGAAAGGTGACTGGACAAGAGCCAAGACCACATAAGGAGCTGGACTGATCCAGCTGAGTGCCTGAGGAGACTCTCTCAGAAGACTCTGCAGGCTCCCCTGTCACTGCCCTTCCCTCAGTCATTATTCCCCAGATCAAAGAGCTACCGCCTGGGCTATATTCTCCCAGGCTCCAGGGAGACACCACTCTGTACCTCTTTTTATCTTGTATCTCCAGGGTTGAACCAGACCTCCCACGGAGTGTGAATAGACTTCAGGCCAGCCAATCTAGATCCTCTGCCTTGCAGCAGAGCCAGGGCCAAACCTGCATTTGAAGATAAGTGGACAGGTGTTCATCATCATGGCCTTCTTCTCCAAAGCCAATTACTTCTTTCCCCCTGGGTACAGGGGTGAGCACTGGGTATAGATATGGGTGTGTGAGTGAACTAAATGAAAAACAGGCTCCTGGATGATGTGCCATTCAGTGTGTGTGTATTTGTGTGGTGGGGAGAGGAATCTGGGGGGAAAAAAAGAAGCAGTTAAAAGGGAATAATGAACGTATTGCTTTTAGAAAAAGGGCAGCACCTGGAGGTCAGGAATTTGTGACCTGTCTTTGGAGCCTGGCCCGTCATCTGCAGCTGTGGGATGAACAGTTCTCTTCTGAAACATCCCATCTCCTCTGTAACATGAACATACCAAGAAAACCTTAGAGCATTGCAGCAAGGATTCACAAAACCCACAAAACAATAGAAGCACCAATAATTTTTAAAAATTATTTTCTTTTCTCTGTATCCTCTCTCATCTTTATTTTGTGCTTTGGCCCAATATTGGAAAAACCAAGGAATATTTTATTTTGACTGCATTAGGAGAAAAAAGTTTCAGGCACCACAGCAACTTTCTTAAGCAATCATTCACCGCGCATCCCTTGGGCATTCTCAGTCCCTTCCTAGTGGCAGCCTTGGTTTAATATTTGTTTTCCTTTAAAGCTCCCACTGAGACTTCCCCTCTAACTCCCGCCCTCTCATGGTCTATTCCCTTCTTCCCCTCTCCTTTTCTCTTGGGTCTCCTCTCCTGTTTCTTTGTTGTTTTCTTGTTAGGGGTCTCTCTTTGTTTAAATTTTCTTTTACTTCCTCTACTTTCCACATTTTCCTTTAAGTATGTTTATAACCTTTTATAAACCTGAATTGTGGAGAATGTGATGTAGGCAAAGGAATTCATGTGTTTGCAAGGTTACCAGCTTTTTTCAGTTTTTTTTAACTTTTTAAATTAATTAATCAATTAATTAATTTTTCCCAGCCCAATTAAGTTTCCTGTCCCTCACTCCTCTCCTCCCATTCCCTCCCCCCAATCCTATCCATCCACTACCTCGCCCTTCCCTTCAGAAAAGAACAGGACTTCCATGTATATCAGCCAGACATAGGATTTTAAGTTGTGGTAAGACTAGACACCTCCTCTCCTATTAAGGCTGGACGAGACAACCCAGCAAAAGGAAAGGATCCTAAGAGAAAGCAATAAAGTCAGAGATAGCCCCTGCTCCCTCTGCCAGGAGTTCCATATAAAGACCAAGCCACACAATTGTAAAACATGTGCAGAAGGCCCAGATCAGTCCCAGGCAAGTTCTCTGGTTGGCAATTCAGTCCCTGTGAGCCCCCATGAGCCCAGGTCATTTGATTCTGCTGATTTTCTGTGGTGTCTTTGGTCCTTCTGGCTCCCTCAATCCTTTCTACCTTCTTCCACAGAATTTCCCAAGGTTCACCTAATGTTTGGTTGTGGGTATCTGCACCTGTTTCCATTAGTTGTAGTGGGGAGCCTCTCTGATGGCAATTAGGCTAGGCAATGAAACATGAGTATAGAACAATATTACTAGGAATTATCTAATTGACTTTTCCCCCCTTTTTTGCCAGTCATATTTCATCTATTCTAGGTCTCCGGGCTGTCCAGCTTCTGGGTCCTGGCCCTCCAGAAATTGTCAGGGGTAGGTTTCCTCTCATAGTATGGGTGTCAAGCTGGACCAATCATTGGTTGGCCACTCCCATAATTTCTGCACCACCTTTGTCCCAGCATATCTTATAGGCCTGCCAAATTGTAGGTCAGAGGGTATGTAGCTGGGTTGGAGTGCCAATTCCTCCACTGGTAGTCTTTCCTGGTTACAGTAGATGGCCAGTTCAGGCTCCATATCTCCCATTTCTAGGGGTATTAACTAGGGGAACCCTCATAGATTCCAGGGAGTTTCCATTGCACTAGGTTTCTAGCTTATCTCAGAGATGCCCCTGATTGGAATTGTCTTTCATAGTGCTCTCTCCCTCCATCCTCCTCTCACCTGATTTCTCCTGTTCCCATGCCCCCAATCCAGACATTATCCCCCCACATCCACCTGTGATGTCTAGTCTATTTCCCTTTTGCAGTGAGATTCATGGGTCATCTCTACCTCTACCATGAGCCTACCTTGTTACTTAACTTCTTTGGGTCTGTGGATTGTAGCATGGTTATCCTTTACTACAGCTAGTAGCCACTTATAAGTGAGTACATACCATGTTTGTCTTTCTGGATCTGGGTTACCTCACTCAGGATGTTTTTTTTTTTTTTTCTAGTTCCATGCGTTTGCCAGCAAATTTCATAATTTGTTTTAAACAAATGACTAATATTCCATTGTGTAGGTGTACAACATTTTCTTTATCCATTCTTCAGTTGATGGACATCTAGGTTCTTTTACCTGACTTCTCAATGGAGACTCTAAAAGCCAGAAAGGCCTGGAAAGATGTCTTGCAAACTCTAAGAGACCATGGATGCCAGCCCAGACTACTATACCCAGCAAAATTTTCAATCACTATAGATGGAGGAAGCAAGTTATCCCATGACAAAGTCAAATTTAAGCAATATCTTCCACAAATCTAGCCCTACAAAAGGTAAACTCCAACCCAAAGAGCTTAATTGCACCTGTGAAAACAAAAGCAATAAATAACCTCTCACCAGCAAAACCCAAAGAAGGGAAACACACACTACCACCACCAGCACCACCAACAACATAACAACAGGAATTAACAATCATATCTCTCAACATCAATGGACTCAACTCCCCAATAAAAAGGCACAGGCTAACAGGATGAACACAAAAACATGACCCATCCTTCTGCTGTATATATGAAACACACCTTAACAACAAAGATAGATATTACCTCAGAGTAAAGGGTTGGAAAAAGATTTTTCCAATCAAACAGGTCTAAAAAGCAAGCTGATGTAGCTATCTTAATATCAAACAAACCAAAATTAATCGAACTAAACTTCAAACCAAAATTAATCAAAAGAGATGGGGAAGGACATTTCATTGTCTTTTCTTAAAGTTACATTTTAATCTAAGAAACAGTGTTTTGCCTGCTATTCAGAACTTTCAATTGTCTGAAGGAAGTAAGGTATTCCACAAACATGTAGACATGTATGGTATAAGCTGTCATTTGACTGTACTCAAATGTTGTCAAGAATAAATTAATCAGTTAATAATTAGCATATAAAATGGGGAACAGAAAATTGAATAGTAAGAAAAAGAAAAGCAGTGTGTGGAGCTTTAAGAATATTGTAGCATTTTTTTGCAAGTGGAAGCTAGGCTGAATTACTTAGCAGAGAACAATTAATGAGTATAAAAGATAGTATTAAATTATAGAAAGGCTCAAATTCTGGACATCCTTGCAATGTCAAGAAATTTAGATTTTTTTTTTACTACTTTTATTATACTATGTTCTTGCTGTAGAAATGATTGAGAAAACATAAACCAAGATGGTTTACACCAAATGCTAGTACATGCCATGTTTTTTCTGTATGGCTATATAATATACACGATATTTTTTCTAACATTGGTTCCTGAACATTTCTCTATGTTACTGAGAAAGAAATAGAAAAGCTTAAAGCCCTTAAGAGATCAGAAAAGGAAGAGAAAAACATGGGACAGAATAATGCTGAGGCCTCATAGTGGGTAAACCTGTGCCAGGTCATGTAGACTATGCAGGATTTGAATTATGGGGAAAGACCTCTCCAGTAAGAACAGCAATGGGGAAAACTTCAGGAATGGAGTACAGAACATGGGTCATGTGTGGCCTAGAGGCAGAAAGCACTATGATTAGGGAGGACAATTGAGCTTGTTGGCTGTGGACAAAGTTGGGAGAGCTGAAAGACCCAGGCAAAGGGAGAACTTATAGGGCCTGTTCTTTACCATTTCTGAAGACCAGGAAGGAGAAGTGGGTTTGAATGGGGGCCCATACTCAAGTGAAAATGCCTTCTCCCCCATCCAAAAGTAGCAGTTAAAGGCAGTACAAGAGTCAAAATGGAATTACCCATGGGGAGAGTGTCTAAAATGAGAGCAGTCTAGGTGAGAACAAGGCTATTGCTTGTGGTTACTTGAAAGTCCTTGCTTTTCATTAGCTGTCCTTGAGGTAGGTACTTAATAACATATTATTAAAACCAAAGTAAAATCAGTATATTGTAAAATTTGGTGGGTCACTATGAGCAGTTTTAATCCCAGCAGTCAGGAGCCAAAGGCAGGGAGAGCTCAGTGAATTCAGGGTCAGCCTGGTCTATATAGTGAGTTACAGGATAGCCAAACAATGGAGAAAATAGGAGAGAGA
Organism: Peromyscus melanophrys; assembly: GCA_902168415.1. Lineage (NCBI taxonomy): Eukaryota > Metazoa > Chordata > Mammalia > Rodentia > Cricetidae > Peromyscus > Peromyscus melanophrys. The sequence continues at coordinate 10,148 of CABHPR010117056.1, forward strand.
TAGAGTGACAGAGAGAAGACAGAAGAAGAAAAAAACAAATAGAAGATAAAACTTATCTATGACCTGCCATCATCATCATTCTCAATAATTTGTTTCAGTAAACCAAGATTTTTAATCTTGAGTCAATTTTTTTTAAGAGAAAGAAAAGAAAACCACAGTTAATAGTGTACCAGAGACACATGTGGTCTGCTTTTCATGTGTTCCAGACTGAAATAAAAGTGAGTAGGCAACTACCACTGTGTATTAAAACATATTTTTCTTAATCCTTGTTTTTTATTTTTGGATTTGTTCCTATTTATAAGACATATTCTACATTACTATGTTTTTTACTTGACAATAAGTAATAAAGACAAAATTTGTTTAATGAAACTTCATGCTGTACTTATTTGGCAAATTATTTGGACTGGTTGCAAGATAAAATCTTTTTTCTTCTTGAGGACTATGTAGGAGAAAAGTTAGAAAAATCAATTATCTGAAACTGATTTGCATACTTTATATGTGTTTTGGTTAACCTCTGAATGTGGTAGGAATTTAATACTTAAGTAACAGGAAAGCATCTTGTACAAGTTCAAACAAAACCCAGGAAGATGACTTCAGAGATATAAAACACCTTTTACAATCAAAGACTTCTGACTACAATGGGACTCCAGAGATGGCTGCACAGCTGAGGGCTGTGCCGATGCTCTGAGGCACACTCCCTTCCCTCTCCTCAGAGCCCAGGTCATTCTTATTGCAGAGGCCAGGTTTCTGGTTCTTGGTTCCCATGATAAAGGCTGGGTCTGGCTTCCTGACACAGTTCTTGTCACCTGAAGATATTTTTCTTAATCTAGTTTTCACCTCCCACTAGGGAAAGCAAACCCATTTGGGTGAGTTCAAAGCAAGTCTGCCTTGGTCAAATGTGGGCTCAGGAAGGAGTAGGATGGTGGAGCACTAATTGTCCACTCCTAAGAGGATCTGAGGGAGATGGAACAGAAATTCCAAATGGTCTCTGGGCAGTCTCATTCTAATCCTCTCTAGAAATTAATGGGTATAATAAATTGTTTGGGGATTTGTTTACTTTTATACTTTTACATTTACAAAATGCATTTCCAATTAGTATTAAATTGGGTTAAGAAATCAAGATTGTCTATATGCCCAAATTGTCTTTATCTAAAGAGACACTTTTTCTCCATGAAAATAACTACGTATCATTCTTTTAATGGACTTGTAGGTCATTAAAAAGCCTCTTCAGCATGTTGTCCTCATGTGGTAACTTGAACCTGACAGAGAAAGGACAAGGAGAAAATAAAAGCAAACCTAAGGACTGCACATGAAGGTCAGTGACAGCACACTTACCTAGCACATACAAGGGAATGACTTCTAGCCCAATACTACAAACAAAAATAATTTTGAAACTTTTAAAATAAATAAGACAAAAAACTGTACACGTAATGTGAAGTGATTTGCAGGAAAAGTCAAGATTACTATAAACACTGGAAAGAAGTGCCATTTGGCTGACATTGAAACACAATTTTACCCATGATGATTTTATTTTCTGGGTTAGTCTAACCAGATCTTCCGAAACATTGTGTGGTTTGGGTGTGGCGGTGGAAGTCTGGGATGAGTCACACTGATGACCAATAGTGGGAGACTTTTTTTTTCTCTTTATGATGGAATGTGGTTTGTTCAGCTCTGAAGGCCTCTGGATATTCTGCAAGCAGTCTTGTGCTGGTGTTCATGCCTGCAATTCTAGCACCTGTGAGACTGAGTAAGATGAAGAGTTTGAGGCTAGTCTTGGATGCATGGGGGAAAGGGGAGGGGAAAGGAGAGAAGAGGGGGAGGAGGTCAGGAGGGAAGGGAAGGGGAGAGGAAGGGAGATGGGGGGAAGAAGTCTTGAAAGAGGAAATGAGGGTTAGGTCAGGGAGGGATATTTCTGTTTCCTAGAGAAAATTAAAATAAATTTTTTTTTTAGATTTATTTGTTTTATTTTATGTGTATGAGTGTTTTGCCAGCATCTACATCTGTGCACCAAACACAAACCTGGTAACTGAGGAGATCAGAAGAAGGTACTAGATGCCTTGAAACTGGAGTCATGGATGATTGTGAGTCAACATATAGGTGCTGAGAATCGAATCCAGGTCCTCTGCAAGAGTAGCAGATACCTTTAACTGCTGAGCCATCTCTCAAGCACCAACATGACTATTTTGTGTTTTTAATAGGAGGTGGTAGACTTAATATAGATATTAGAAAAGACTAAACTATTAATTTGACTTCTGTCATAAAATGATTTTATGGGATAGTCTTTGGTGCACTGTCTTTGCCAGGACATCATTTTATTGGTTTAATAAAGATCTGAATGGCCAATAGCTAACTAGGAGAGAATAGGCAGAACTTCTGGGAAGAGAGAGGAACTTAGAGAGGGATGAGTCTAGGTATGCTAGAGAAACCAGTGAGATATGTAGAGAGTCGGACATACAGAATGAAGAAGACGTAAAAAGCCATGTGACAGAATGTAGATTAATAGAAACAGGTTAATTTAAGTTATAAGAGCTAGTTGGGAACAAGCCTAAGCTAGAAGCCAAGCTTTCATACTTAATAAGAAATTTCTGTGCTGTTATTTGGGAGCTGGCAACTCAACAAGAAAGCCCAACTACAATGAGTTGATTTCTGTGCATCACTTTCTCCTAGGAAACTCTAGATAAAATTAACACATTAAGAAATTCATCCAGTTTTCTTAAGTATTGGAAGCAAGCTGTTTGCTATGGAGAGGATTGAAATTTTTGTATAAGAAATTAACCCAACATAAAGGTTGTTTACAGAGTGGGAAAAGAAGCCACAGGACAATGACCATAGCTAAAGAATCCAACTCATTTGTTAAGGTCATAGAGTATGACTCCATCTTCTGTGCTGCCTTTAGGTATGAGGGACCATAATGAACATCTAACTAGTCTCTAGATAGGAGGATGGCAGGGGTTTGTGTTGGATACCATCATTACTAAGCATATATCATGCCAGGTTCATTTTCTCTTTGCATAACAACTGCTAGAGTTATCTCAAATAATCAGTCATTTTATCAGCACTGACATAAATTAAACCCATTTCCCAATCGAATTTGTATTTTCTCAGGAAATTAAAAAACACCATTCTTGAGCACGAGCATATTCAGTTATATTCTGGCTGTTAGCGTGATCAAGAGTGTGGTTTAGGCCAGAACTTTCCTATTGCTCAACCTATGTGGCTCACCCTCTGGTCTGGAGAATGTCTAGAATGCTGGCAGGATAGAAACAGGTCTGGAGCATCCATTCATTGAGTAAGAGATTGCTTCTCACTAGAATCCAGTTTAAAAAAAAATGCTTTACCCTATTTAGAAGACCACCTGCAGTTTTTAGTAACTCAACATATTAATAATAACACACAATTTAATTACTTTAGCTAGGATGTATTGTGCAATTATACATAAGACACTGAATGCTTTAATATATCACCTCACTCAGCCCTCAGAAAGACTTCAAGAAGTAGCTGCTTAGTTTTACTACCCACAGGTAACAGGTACAGGAACTGAGGAACAAGTGGTCAGGCGGCTGACTGCTGCGAGTTGCAGAAATACGAAGTAGGAATTGAGCTGACAATGGCAAAAGCTAATACCTGGGAGAGCAGGGCTCTTCCAGAGGATAAAGCCAGGACTCAAGGGGTCTTGGTGATATTGGCTTTTGAATGTATTAGCTGTTTCCTGCAGTGAATCTCTTGTGTGCTGTTGTAGCGTTTCCATTTGTTTGTTTTCCCAAGCTTAGTAACTCAATAAGTGTGGTTGATCATTCACTGGGCACAGTTTCCCTGAATTCCTACTTCATATTTCTGCGACTCACAACTGACTAGCTCAATACTAGCTCAATACTAGCAAAGATACACACTGAAATTTGAGCACAGCTGTGTGGATCTCCTAGTTCCTATGCTTCACCTACTATGCCCCATTGCCAAGTTGTAGCTGCCTCCAGCAAATGGGAACTCATATATACCTGAAGGTTTTTTCAGCTTTACTGTTTCAAGTATATATTGGTACCTAAATTAATTCTTACTTATTTTTTCAAAGATATTTTTAGAATAATTATAGATTTACAGAAAAGTCATAATGATTATGCACAGGGTTTTTTAATTCTGTCTGTGGCTTCTTTCACTATTTCATTTCCTTTTAGTTTATTTTACTTTGGTTTCATTATAGATCCCAGACTGACCTTCATCTCAGATCCTTTCCAACCTGGCTTCCAAGTGCTGGGATCTCAGGCATGCATGACTACTCCTGGCAGTTTTCCCATTACTAACACTGTGCATTACTGTGATTCATTTGTCAGAACCAATGAACCAACACTGGTATTCTACCATTAACTAAACTCTAAATAGATTTATGTTTTGTTTTTCCCTAATATCTTTTTCCCATTTTAAGATCCTATCCCAGACATTATTTTACATTTTTTTGTCATATCTTAATAGGAACTTATGCATAACAGTTTCTCAGATTTATCTTGGTCTTGATGACCTTGAATGTATTGAGAAATGCAAGCTAGGCATTTTAATTTGGGTTTGTATAGTGTTTTTCTGGTCTGTGGGTATAGGTTTTTGAGGACTATCTCAGAAGTGAATGATCATTTGTACTGTATCATGTCAAAGACAGAATGTGAGCTATCAGGTATAATGTTACCCTTACCGTCCATAGTGTTTGTCAAGTTTCTCACTGTAAAGTTGCTTTTCTCATATTCTCTGTGAGTTAACCACTTGACTAAAAAGCCAAGCTCACCACCTTAAAGAAGAAATAGCTACTAAATTAACTGGCATTCTTGTGTGTGGGATTTTTCTCATATGTATTTATTATTTTATTTAATAATTTATGCATCAATATGGGTTATAGGTGTTTGCTTTATACTTTAGTCTGATTTAGCGCATTTGGGATGCTTTAACAAAATACTATAGGGTTGGGGATTTAGCTCAGTGGTAGAGCACTTGCCTAGCAAGTGCAAGGCCCTGGGTTCGATCCTCAGCTCAAAAAAAAATACTGTAAACCCAATGGTTTATTATCTCACATTTCTGTGGGTTAGAGGGTAGAAGATTTAGATGTCAGAAGATTTGGTGTTTGGTGAAAGCCACATCTTCTTACCGTAACTCAGATAGTGAACGGGTGAGGGATTTCTCTGGCTTCTCTTTCTTAAGGGCAATAATATCCTTCAGGAGGGCTCTACTCTTACGTCCTTATCATCTCTCAAAAGCCCACCACCTAAAACCTTCCCTTTGTGGGTAATGTTTTAAGTGTGTAGAGCTTGGGGAGGGGGGGGAATTAACACCAGAGACAAGAGGATCTACCAGCCCAGTCTACACAGGGATACCTCGTCTCAATAAACCAAGAAAGGGAAACAAATGAAGAAGGCCGGTATGATAGTCTGTGCCTATAAACTCAGCCCTCAGGTGGCACAGGAAGAGGATCCACAAAGTCGGGGACAGCCTCAGCTATAGAGTAAGACAGCTGTGAAACCCATACTCTAAAAGGACAGTGTTTATGATTATATATTTTCTTGCCCAAATAGTTTTGGCTTTGGTCATTGCAGCTCTTATAAATTTTTATTAGCACATGTTAATTGTGAAAAATAATGCATTTCATTAAGAAATGTTCATGCCTATATCTGTTACACTGATCACAGTTACTACCCTGTTATCCTCTCTTCCTCATCTCTGAAATTAGCTCCCTTTCTGATTTCATGCCACACACACACACACACACACACACACACACACTACATGTATATATGCATTTTCTTCATGTAACAATAAACATTTGCTTTCCCCATTACTTTCTCTAATTTTCCTTTCCTACCCCATTATACCCCATTTTTCCTCCTCACTATTTTACTTTTAGGTCATGTATGTACATATTATGTGAGAAAATAATGCAATATTTGTCTAAGTGCTGCCTATTTCTCTTGATCTCCGGTTTTACCCAGTATCCTGCAAATAACATATTTTTTCTAGTTAATGGGAACAAATATTTACTAAGTAACTTTTTTTTCGTAACTTTTGATATCAGAAAAATAAAACCTATAATTCTCTTTATAGCAAATATATAAATAATATCAGTACTTTGGCCATCTTGAATCTAAGGCCTTTTACCACAAAATAGTTTTAAACTTTATTTAAACTGAGTTTATAATCCCTATGGCTTCCCTAAATATATATAATAAAGGAATATAGTAAAAGTAGCAAATACTAAACTACAATAGTTTATCATTCTTAGTTTGTGAATTTTAGAAACATTATACATACCTACTATATTTGGGAGTCCTTGGCTTAGTTGTAGCATACAATGCAACTAAATATGAAACACATGCTTGGTGACACTTGTCCACATCTACAAGGTGGCAGCTAGATATTAGGTTTCAATACTAACAATTAACTATCTTACGAACAATTAGGATTACATCATAATATGCCACCAACGCAACTTTTTTATAATGAAGAAAAAAATCAAAATTAAAGTCCTTATTTGTAAACCTTTATTCAAAATGTAACTTTTCAAGTGGAAATAAAAATAAAATTTTCCTACTTACTAGTGAATACACATAAGATTTTAATTTTCTTTTGTGGTAGGAAAATAATGCTTCAAAAAATAACAAGTAGAAAAATTCACCAGCCTAATGTTTGGTCCTTTCAGTGTCAGTGAATTTGGGTATGTAAGTGTGAATTCTGGTTCCTGGCTGAGTACTCCTGAGCTTGAGTGAAAACAGTCTACTTAAAGAGGTGAACTACAGAGAACTTTTCCAAGGAAAGCTTTTTTCATTAAATGTGGTTTTCTATGTTCTTAGAAAATGCAATTGTATCCGACTCAGACTGTGTTTCTACTCTGTAGAGGACAGAAGGGAGTACTGTGCCGAGAGACGTTCAGGGAAAGTTCTTAGTTGCATACACTTGGATCACAGCTCCAGGTTCCTGCAGTCTAAGTCTGTGGCAAATCCTCGGCTCGCACATCCCCTTGACTTAGGGTAGCCTTGTTTTTCCCAAGACAAATAGGCCTAGAAATGGGAGTCACATAATTTTGGATATCCTGATGCTGGATCCATTGATTCTTACCAGGAAAGAGTCATGAGTGGGCTATCAAAAGGTGTAAAAGTTCACAAGCAGAGGAAATCATCCTCAAGACACATGTATATAGAAAAGAAATGACACCCTTAAGGTCAAGTTATCTCTTCTGCAATATTCTCCCTAGAGGCAGAGGTAAAGAGACAAAAAGTAAAAAGGCAGAGAAATGTTGCAATCTTTAAGGAATAAAAGTACAACTCATTTAATGGATCTTTTAGAAAAGAAACCCTTGGGTGCTGATGGAACTGATAGGAAATATTCAGACCTACGGATTGCACAGGCCCCTGGGAAGTTCAAATTTCTTCAGCCTACTCTTATCATGTGGAATATGTTTGCTGTGAGGGACTGGATGAGCTTACAGTGTATCTACTGAGAGTTGCCGAACTATGTTTGAATCAACTGATCAGAAATAAGAGGAAGAAATGTCAGCTGTCTGTCAGGCTCTCACACAAGACATCTTAGGAATTTGGGGGAATCTTCTAATCAATCCCAAAGGCATTTCCAGTGAAGAAGTAGAAATGGAGTCGAAAGCTTTTCCACAAGGGGAAGAATCAGTTGTGGTATATGGTCAAGTAAACCATTTCCTATGTACTTTGTATTGCACATATGAACACCCAAGCAAGTCCTCCTAGCCAGCCCACTCAAGGAAAACACCTCTGCAAAATTTCCTAATTACTTTTCAAAAGTAATGATGACTCAGGAATGCAGCCATCTCTCCTCAAGTCCCAGTTATACTTTTTCTGGAAAAGTGAACTCAGTATATAAGGCCAACCTTTGAATCAATGCACAAATTTACATAGATTTCTCATGTTATATTTCACTTAAGCAGTTAAATTTACTTTTATGATAAGACAATTGTTTTGTTAATGCAATTGCTAGTCTAGCAAACTATCTTTACCTTAACTCTTAGAGGTTAAAAATATGACAGCACTATAATTTCTAAAGGTTAATTGAGCTGTTTGTTTATATGTTTCATGTTATTTTAGAGACCTAAACTTCCTTTGATTGCTGTCCCTACAATAGATCACAGGGGAAAATATTTACAAAATACATTCTAAGAAGCCGAATTCATTTACCAATAGAAATAATTTTCAATGGAGTCCTGGAATGCTGGCAAGCCACACCCCAGGATATAAATAAATAAAATTGGCAGCCATTGCTACTAAACCACCAGCAACACTACAGACAGCTTTAAAAACTAAGTGCATTAAAGAATTAGAGAAAGTTTTGGTTTGATATGGAAAATAGCTGCATGTACATCGATTTTTTTATCCTAAAATTACCCTTCTTTACTATATAAAATATGTGTGAGAGCTGTTGGGGTTTGGGGAGTGCATTCATTAAGTGTTGCTGTGTGTCAAGAGCTTAACAGCTTGTGAGACAGACCTGGTTATACTCACTATGAAGTGAGGACCCTTGTAAAGAGAGAAATCTCGTACAGTGCTTTTCCTCTGATTCCTCCAAACACCTAGGTGCCAAACAGAATGCAAACATTTATTTGCTTTTATCACAGGTAGCTTTGTGGATGTATTTGAGTCTTGAGGTTTCAATGAGCTTCTTAAAAACTCAAAAAGTACAGAAAACTACAGTTACATAAAACATATTTTTAAAAGGTGGCTCTAAATACAAACTGGTTTTGGGTGACACAAACCTCACCTCAGAGGGTGCCCTACACGAGATGCTGTGCTGGCGGGGCTTGGACTAGAAGACACTCTTGGTGTTTCCTGAAACTGTGCACCAGAGGAGAGTCAGGAAACGGAGTATTTACATTTGTAAATCAAGACTTCATGTTCACATGGTAATCATAACATCCTTAATTTGGGGATTCAATAATGATTAGGTAATATATGTAATGAATAAGGCAGGAAGTATTTGAACACTCTCTACTTTTGCTGAGTCCCAAGTCACTTGAAAAACAGGCAAAAGCAAAATGGGACATATAAAACTATTTGTATCATATGAGAGGATGGGTAGTTATTTAGTTAGTCATCACAGCAATGGAACACAAAATTTAAAACTTTATTTTCCTAAGGAACTGATACAGCTTGGCATAGGGAACTCACAAACATAATAAATAATAAAAGAAATCATTTTTGAGCTTTTGAAATTTGGAAGTTAGGATGAGTTACTGGTTGGAGAACTAGCAATTGGACCTACCCTAATGAAAAGAAAAGGAACAGGTTTTAGTAAAGGGGAGGCCTGAGGTGTAATCTCCCTGAAGGACAGCCACATCATGGTTTCCTTCTCTAAGCTCTCTTACTAATGATTCAAATCTTTCTTGCCTTTTTTTCCCTTAAGATTTATTTATTTATTATGTATACAGTGTTCTGTCTGCCTGTATGCCTATAGGCCAGAAGAGGGAACCAGATCTCATTACAGATGGTTGTAAGCCACCATGTGGTTGCTGGGAATCGAACTCAGGACCTCTGGAAGAACAGTCAGTGCTCTTAACCTCTGAGCCATCTCTCCAGCCCCTCTTTCTTGCCTTATTTATGAAAAACTCACCCTTTCTTTTAAATCATGTTCAATCCTGGTCTTTACCAATCCTATTCACCCTACATCCTGGGGGAAAGGGGAGATTGAACACTGTCTTTGTCTGCAAGAAGGGAAATAGGAATTAGACAGATTTCTGCACCTAGTAGAGATTCATATAATGCAAGTATGTGCCTAGAATATTGAAGACATCACATAGGTCTACCAATTGCCATTTGGAGGATGTGAAGAGCAAACTGAGTTTTACATGAGAGAATATTATAATCTGAAAATTCAATTAAGAGAACAATTACACCTTTCATGGTACCAATAAAAATTAACCTTAGGAAAAAAACTTAACCAAATAACTGCAAGGCTTACACACTGAAAACTAAAAGAAAAATTATTGAAAGAAATTAAACAAAATCTAAACAAACAGAAATACATTTTGTATTCATGGAGTAGAAGGCTTAATATTGATCTCATAATGCTACCCAAAATTTGGCCTATATTGAATGAAAGTTCTATTGAGCTTTCAGCTACATTGGGTACCAAATAGCAAACATTGAGAGAGAAAAGTAAAGTTAGAGGATTCCACTTCCAATTTAAAATTTTCTATCAAGAAAATGCAGTACTGACCTACATGGAAATCAGGTAGAATAGAAAATAATTGTCAGAAGAGGAATAAGCAGTTTATTTTTGATGAAATTGTTTGACCAGAGTGCCAGGAAAACCCAGTGAAAGGGAGGGGGTCAGTCCACTGCCATTATGTGCCTATAATGATAATAATAGAAAGTGCAGTAACAGCTGCTGCTGAGGAGGTGTGGAAGCTGGAAGACACACACATTGCTGGTTGGAAAGTAAAATGGTTGAAGTGAAATGGTGATTGTGAAATAAACACAGTTAAACCTGGTATTATTACATAATGGGGCCATTCTCTTCTAAATACATATTTGAGAAAATTGAAAATAAGTATTCACTGAAAAAAAGTGTACACAGATATTCGTAATAGCATTACTCACAAGAGCTGGAAAGCAGAAGCATCTCTTATCAAAGGACGAACAGGTAAGGAAGACTCTATCTACACAGTAGAATTTAGCCGTCAAAATAAATAAGTGCTAGTGCTTGTTATAACACAGGTGAACCCCAAATACATAACAAAAATTGTGTTTTTCTGACAGTAAACCCTGTGTACAGGAGATATAATTGATTGTTTGGTTCACTGATTTACCCCTAGTGCCTTGTACAGGCTAGGAAGCTGTGAGAATGTAGATTATGCCTTCACCCTTAAGGGTCCAGAGACAACCAGGAATTGAATTGCTCTATAATCTCACTAAGCCTAGTCTACAATATACTAGTCCTAGCTGGTATAGCCCTTAGCTGTGGTTTAAATTCGTATTCACAAAATGCATGGCATTAAAATATAGTAAATGAAATTCACTTCTGCTAACATCATCAATCAAAAGGTGCTGGGAGTCATTGTCCAGCTTGGTCAAGACTGAAATGAGAGCAATGCAGAGGGACAATATGTCTCCAGGCAGCAGAGCAGTGGACTCTAAAGATGGGAAGTAAATATATCCATGCACTTTGATTGAGAGGCTTATGGGTGGAATGCTGGAGGGTGGGAGAAAAAGTGAGGATATGTTAGAAGTTGAGGTCAGATCAGCTAGCCTAGAAAAGCCCTCTTGTTCAGAACTGTGTTAACTTCCTGATAATCTTCCAGGTTCACTCCAGATATCCTGACAAACAGCTATTGGTTTCTAGAACCTCAAAGAAACCATGACTTCTTCTCATGTGTGATTCTCATCTAGCCATAAACACCTTTTTCTTTTAATAATGGCATAGGTCCATTATAAAGACTGTACTGTGCCCACTGAAGACTGTTGCACATCACCTAAGTGGGTCCCACATTAACCCTTAAAAGTAAATATTCTTATTTTCATCTTACAGAGGCGGTGAGTCAGAGACTCTAAGGTACCATCACCACTGAGGTACAGATATAGAATTGGAGTAGGGTCTTTGTACTCCTGTCTTTCTCATTTTGTAATACTGGTTCCTGAAATTCAACTTCAATAGTTCCTTGTTTCTGCCCTTGGCATGTAGCTGTTTTTACATAGTTTTGTTTTGACTGAGACCTTATAATATGGTCTATATAGCATGCAGCTGTTTTTACATAGTTTTGTTTTGTCTGAGACTTAGAATATGATCTATATATTAATATATATTCCACCAAATAAAATACTTAAGGTGAAAGTACTTAGTTAAGGTTTTTATTGCTGTGAAGAGACACCATGACCATGGCAAATCTTTGATTGGGGTGACTCACTTAGAGTTCAGAGGTTCCATCCATTATTATCACGATGGAGAGCACAGTGGCAGGCAGGAAGACATGGTGCTGGAGTAGTTAGTGGCTAAGAGTCTTACATCTTGCAGGCAACAGCAAGTCAACTGAGACAGAGGGAAGAATCCTGAGCATAGGAAATCTCAAGGCCCACCACCCCCACAGTGACACACTTCCTCCAACAAAGCCACACCTCCTAATAGTGACACTTCCTATGAGACTATGGAGGCCAATTGCATTCAAACTACCACAGTACTGAAAAGTATCATAGCATTTACCTGAAGTTGTGAAGCTGGGATAGTCACATCCAATGTTAAACCTTGTTTAACGAGTACAAATCATTAATTTAACAAACTGTTCATGCAGTTCCTGTTATGCACAAACATTGTGGTAAGTACAGGGACAGAGCCACAGGGCTTCTGGTGACAAACAGCTTCTATTTTGTTTTAGCTTTAGTGAGAGATGACAACAATATGGACAGTAGTGGAGGAACTTATCAAGAAAGTTAAATGGGAACCTAGATGAAGGGCAGGACACAAGACTTTAGAAGAAGCCAGAGAGTTCTGCTCTGAGGCAGCAATGTTGGATTGGGTCTCTGACACTGAATTAGGGGCTTGGTCAGGGGAGGATTGGCCTGTTTGTAAGAAAAAGAGTGTATGAGGAATGTCAGGAGAGAGCTCCTCAATGCCTTTGAGAAAGGAAAAAAAAGCCAAGCAAGAGGGTTGGGGGGTAGAATAGGAAGAAACAAGACTGGAGAAGGAAGCAGTGCCTAGACTAAAAAAGGCCTGTGACGGTTCTGATGAACTGATTATAGTGTAAGAGAAATGGGAAGGTATATGTTAGAGAAGACCTGGCCTAACCATCTCCTTTATTTTAATCATTATAGGAGTTAGGAGAAAAGCAGGTCAATCAGGTAATTATTGTGTAAAAAGATATCTCTTGGCTTTTGGTGTTATCTATGTGAATGGACGCAGCTAAGTTGATGAAGGCTCCTGATTCCTTGAATAGCCCGGGTCTTCAACTGGCTCTTTCCACCTGCACCAGCTCTTATCTGAGCAGCGAATGCCAGCATGGTGTTAGATATGTGTTAGATTCACTGGGGAACAACTGTGTAGGAGGAAAGGTTGACTGGGGAGGTTAGGAAGAAGTGGGGGGCATCAGACTGTAGTGTCAGCCTACACCTTTCCAGAGATGGAAGGATGACTGGCAGGCATCTCAGACTACAGGAGAATTTCAAGTGTCTAACCTGGCTGACAGAGAGTCCAAGAGAAGAAGCCGGCCATGAATGCTCTGCATGGATCAAGAATGGGCCTCCCACTACTTTTGCCATGCTCAAAAACTGGCAGCAGACAGGTGGGTGTAGGCTCCTCATAAATACTGTGGGGCATCCCACAGTGCAGCAGCTGGAATGGTTGCTCACCTGTACTATCAAGGAGTCTCTAGATCTCACTCTTTCCACTCTGAGTCATCATTCCTCCTAGCCCTAGGCCCCAACTCCCAGAAACTGGAATGATTAGTCTCCATGGACCTATCAGGTCATTTGTCCCAGAACTATTCAGAAGTCAAGTTCTTTCTCTTTCTCTGGCCCTTCCACCTCATTGGTTCAGATGGTGGTGAGGAGCTTTCTTCACTCAGCCTCAAACTTTAAAACGTAGAAGATAACATCAATTGGGAATGCAACATAGCATTTTCTAGTGCTTGAAAAACAAAACAAAACAATATGCTGATTTAGATGGTCATTTTCATTTCTAGAACACTTCTAGCCTTAGCTATGGGCTTTCATTCTGCCCTCAAACTGGTCTTTCCTTTGTTGTTGCAGACCATTTGACTAGTGAGACACTGGAGGCATACATACGAAAATGGGAAGAAGGCAGAGAACAGAGAATATTTGATGCTTTCCCAAATATTGTTTTTTCTAGTTTCAATTATTTACCTGGAAAACACTACAAGAAATAATTTGAGGAGAAAAGTTTATTCTGTTCCATTACAATAAAGACAAAGGGAAAACCTCTATTTTATATTTTTTAGTGAGAGTGAGAGAGATATTTAACATTGAGAGAGAGAAACACCATTGCTATCCCACTCTATAGCATCTATATTGAAAAAGTGTTTTATTTTCTGACCCCTTCTGAGAGTGGGGATAACTGTAGTCAAAGTATATTATATATGTGAATGAAATGTCAGAATGACACCTATAATTTTATATAATCAATATGTACTAATAAAAATGAAAAAAAAAAAGGCTTTTCATGCTGCCCAGGGACAGGTCCAGACAGCATTATTCTTGATTCCTGCCATAACTTAAAGGGAAAATTACACAATGTCCGGAGCCCTTGGTGTCCTGCAGATGAAGGAGGAGGTCCTCAAATTCCTTGCTGCAGGAACCCACTTATGTGGCACCAACCTTGCCTTTCAGATGGAGCAGTACATCTACAAAGAGAAAAGTCATGGTATCTACTTCATAAATCAGAAGAAGGCCTGGGAGCTGTTGTTTGCAGCTCAGGCTATTGTTGCCATTGAGAACCCATCATCTCCTCCTGGAAGGATTGCCAGCAAGCTGCTGAAGTTTGCTGCTGCTACTGGAGGCACTGTAATTGTTGACCCGCTTCAAGCCTGGGGTCTTCACTAAGGAGATCCAAGCAGCCTTCAGGGAGTCACATCATCTAGTTGTGACTGACCCCAGGGCTGACCACCAGCCCCTCACAGAAGCATCTTATGTCAACCTGCCCAACATTGCTCTGTATAACATAGACTCTCCTCTGTGTTACATGGGCATTGCCATTCTGTGTAACAAGGGAGCTCAATCAGTGGGTCTGATATGATGAATGCTGGCCTGGGAAGTACTCCGTATGCATGGCACTATCTCCTGTGAGAACCCTTAAGAAGTCATGCATGATCTTTACTTCTACAGAGACCAGAGGAGACTGAGAAGGAGGAACAGGCTGCTGCTGAGAAGGCTGTGACCAAGGAAGAATTTCAAGGCAAATGTACCAACCAGCTTCTGAGTTCACTGCTGCTCAGCTAGAGTGGGCAGACTGGCCTGAGAGTGTGCAGATGACCTCTGTACCCACCCAGCAGTTCCCTACTGAAGTCTGCCCAGCCAGTCACTGGGGACTGGTCAGGAGCTCCCACAGCACAGGTCACTGAGTGGTTTGGAGCCACCACTGAGTGGTCTTGAGCTCCTCTGCAGGCACCTGAGCAAAGGGATAAAAGCTGGAAGGAAACTAAAGTTCCTAAAAGCTGAAAAAAAGAAGCCAGGCTTGGTGGCATGTACCTTTAATCCTAGTGTGTCAGAGACAGAGGCAGGTGGATCTATGTGAATTCTAGGCCAGCCTGGTTTAAAGAGTGAGTTCCAGGACAGCCGGGGCTGTTGTTACACAGAGAAACCCTATCTGAAAAGAAGAAAGAAAGAAAGAGAGAAAGAAAGAAAGAAAGAAAGAAAGAAAGAAAGAAAGAAAGAAAGA
>CABHPR010117058.1:3521-17890 GCA_902168415.1 Peromyscus melanophrys
CACACACACACACACACACACACACACACCACGGTGCATATATGGAGGACCCAGGGACAACTTGCTGCCATTAAATTCCCACTTCTACTATGTGGATCCTGGATACTGAACTTGGGCATCAGGCTTGTGAGTAAGTACCTCTATCCACTGAGCCATCTTGCCAGCCACAGACATTTCACCGTTTTTGTTTCTTTTTGTTTGTTTGTTTGTTTTGTTTTGTTTTTCGAGACAGGTATAGTTTTGGTGCCTGTCTTGGACCTCACTCTGTAGACCAGGCTAGGGTCAAACTCACAGAGCCTGGCTCTGCCTCCCGAGTGCTGGGATTAAAGGCGTGCGCCACCACCACCTGGCCATTTTACTGTTTTTGACCTTAATTTTATTTTTTATTATTCTATTTGAGACGGGGTCTCACTGAGTCACCTCCACTTACCCAGAACTCACTCACCCAGATCCACCTGCCCCTGCCTCCAGAGTGCTGGGATTAAAGACATGGGCCACTACGTCTGACGTAATTTTTATTTTTGCTGACCTAGCTTGAGATCCAACTGCCTCAAGCCAGGGACTCATTTTTTTTTAATATTATTTTTAAAGCCACCAACTAACTAAAGAAGAAAATCATCAGCATCTCTCTATCCCTTCATGTGCCGTTTTCCTGAGACATCGTGGATTTGTGCAAACACTACCATAACGACCCATTTCTCACTACCTCACCGGCTTATACGGTTTTGTTGGGTGGTGGTGGCACACACCTTTATTTTATTTTATTTTCCAGAGCTGAGGATCGAACCCAGGGCCTTGCGCTTGCTAGGCAAGTGCTCTACCACTGAGCTAAATCCCCAACCCCCGGTTTTGTTTACTTGAGCAGGTGTCTCTAAACCAGGGGTCATTTACTTTCTCTTTAAGGAAGCTTAGATCGTTTCAAACCTGTTGCTCTCAAGCTGTTCCCTGCACAGTTGCAGCCTGCTGGGGCCTCCGTTTTCCATCCTTTTCCCTTGTAGAATTTTACTGCTTAGATCCATGTGTCATGTTGGAGGGAAAAAGGTGTGACCGCTTTTCCCTATGTGTGAAGCAGAACTGCTAGAGGCTGGCAGCCTGAGCTCTCGGGAAACAGCATTATTGGTTGCGAGCAACTGTAACCGAGACTGTGTGCGCGCGCGTGGTGTGCGAGCACACCGCTCCATAGTTAGCGTTTCCTGGGTTTACAGTTGACACAATCACACAATTGTACGTTAGATTATATATGGATAGTTACACATATTAAAAACAGCATATTAACATGGCATGCTATGTGACTAGTACAAGGCAAAAGATGTGTCCTATCTGAAGAGAAACTTTTAATTTTAGTCATTGTAAAGGTTTATGTTTGATGTATGTGTATGAATATTTGCTTGCATTATGTATGTGACAGGCGACTGAGAGAACCAGACGCGGGTGTCAGACCCCCTGAAACTGTAGCTACTGATGGTTGTGAGCTGTCATGTGGGTGCTGGAAACTGGGCTTGGGTCCTCTGCAAGAGCGGGAGCTCTGTAGCCCAGGCTGGCCCTAAACTCACAGAGATCCACCTGCCTCTGCCTTCCAAGTACTAGGATAAAAGGTGTGCACCACCACCACCTGGTGCAGTAACTTTTTTAAAAATTATTTTTAATTTATGTGCATTGGTGTTCTGCCTGCACGCATGTCTGTGTGAGGATGTCAGATCCTGGAGTTACAGGTGGTGGAGCTGCCGTGTAGGTGCTGGAAATTGAACCCGGGTCCTCTGGAAGGTCAGCCAGTGCTCTTAGCCACTGAGCCATCTCTCCAGCCCCAAGAGCAGTAACTCTTAACTGTAAGCTTTTAGCCATTGAGCCATCTCTCCTGTTCCAATTTTACTAATTTTAATATTACTGGGGCTGGAGAGATGGCTCAATGGCTAAGAGCACTGGCTGCTCTTGCAGAGGACCCAGGTTCGATTCCTACCGCACACATGGTAGCTCATAACCACCTGTCACTCCAGTTTCAGGGGATTCAATGCCCTTTTCCTGTCTCCGTGGGCACCAGACACACAGGAGGTGTACAAATATACACGCATGTGAAACACCCATATACACAAACATCTTTAAATGGTAAAATGTAAAAATTTTAATAATGTTAATACTGTTAAGATATACACACACCACTACTTACTTAGTAGAGAGTAAAGTGAAGTGGTAATTTCAGAGAATGGATCTATCTTCAAATTCTAACAGTGCCATTTTCTGTGTGCGGGATCTTGAGTGTGTTACTTAATACTACTTATCTCCGACTTTCTTATCTTGAGAGAGTAGAGCAAAGCATAACACATAAACACTGGGGTGGTTTGTGCTTTGTTTAGTCTGGGTTTTCTTTTTGTGGACTTTTTTTTGAGATAGGGTCTCATGTAGCCTGAGTTAACCTTGATTTTACTATGCAGCTGAGCATGACCTTGAACCTCTGATCTCACAGGCTTGTGCCAGCATGCCTGGTTTATGTGGCCCTGGGGGTCGCACCCAGGCCTTCCCGGCGTGCTGGGTGAGTGCTCTGACATCTCAGATATATCCCCAGCCCCCACGGGGTTGTTTTGAAGAATACAAGTATCTACACAGGGTAGGGACTGAACAGACAGTAATTATACTGTGATTATTATATTTTCTATGTGCTGACTAATTAGAATTCATGGAATTACAATATAAATTATAATTCTATGTTAATGACATATGATCAAATTTATAAGTAATAAGTATATAAATTATAACACATATACATTGCTGATGGAATATATGATTTAACTCCATTCCTAAGTAGGGGACTATGATAACAAAGGGAATTGAAATGCCTGCATTAGTCATATCCAGAGAGTCCCAAGACCTCAGTGAACATCGGCAGCACAAACCACTCAGTAGGTGATTTGCCTCTTCCTCCCTAAGAATCACTGCTTGGGCTGGCGAGAGGGCTCGGAGGGTAAAAGGGATTGCCGCACGAGCCTGGCTGCTTGAGTTCAATCCCTGGTGAGAGAGACTGAATCTAGAAAGTCGTCCTCTGACCTCCACATGTACACACCAGCACACTAATAATAATAATAATAATAATAATAATAATAATAATAATAATAATAGTAGTAATGATGATGATGATGATAAGTTGGCAGCTTGGCAACCCCATAACTCGTTCCTGAACCTGCCTGCACAGGTTCTACCTCATGTCTAAATGAAGTTCATGCTTAGGAGAACTAGGGGATGGATGTGGCCCACTCAGTGTCTTCTGGATGCTCTGGTGTGAAGGCAACTCTGGAGATTCAGGAGGCCAGGATGACCAGCACAGAATGCTCCTCTGTTATCAGCCAGGCCTTCTATGGTACTCTCACCCTAGTCCATCATCCGCTGAGGCAGCGGTCCATTCCATCAGCCTGGAGAGTTCTCCTAGTTCTGAGGGCAGTTCCTGTGCCCAGAGATCCTGCTTTCATTAGTTTGGGGTGCAGAGTCAGCCACACTATTTAAAAGTCACACTATTGGAAGTGTGGCGGAGGTTGTGAGGCCTGGCTTTGAGGCGAGGGTTCTCAAACTGCCCAGGCCGAAATGGCCCGGAGGGCTTGTTAACAAGGGGGATTCTGACTCAGTGAGCCAGGGGCTGGGGGTGAGAATACGCTGTTTACACATCCTCAGGAGGATCTACGCTTGGAACCCCTGTTCTTGACTGTGGGGGAGGGGGTTCACAAAAGTGACATTCATGCAGAAGAGAGTCAGCACCAAGCCTGTGGCTTTCCGCAGAGCAAGGACAGGTGGCAGCTGCTGTGCCTGAGCTGGCTGTTTGGGTTTGCATCTGTTCCCCTGGGAAGCTGTAGCAAGCGACTTTCAACTCCACTTCCTCAGCGGAGTGGTGTAGACAGAGCCTGACGTGACAGTCGCTCACAGAAAATGTGAATGAATATGTGAGTGAATGAATGAAGGAGACAGGGATGGGCTATGGAAGAATTCCTCTTGAAATTCACAAAAGCAGGGCTGGAGAGACGGCTCAGTTAACAATTCGTGCTGCTCTTGTAGAGGACTCAAGTTCAGTTTCTAGAACACATGTCTCACAGCTCACAACTGCCTGTGACTCCAGCTTCAAAGGTCCTGACAGCCCCCTTTGGCTTCTGAGGACACCTGCATTCACATGCACACATAGATACACACACACACACACACACACACACACACACACACACACACACAATCAAAAATAAAAATCAGTTGGACCTGGTGGTGCATGCCTTTAATCCTAGCACTGAAGAAGGCAGAGACAGGAGGATCTCTGTGATTGGCCAGCCTGGTCTACAGAGTGAGTTTCTGGATAGCTAGGGATAATTAGTAAGAGACTATATCAAAAAAAAAAAAAAATCACAAAAGCCTCATTTGGAGTAACCACCTCCTGCCCTCGCTCACGTGGCTCAGCTTCTAGTACTGACTCAGCACGGGTTTGAGGTAGATCATTTATTGAATGATTTTTCACCTGACAAATAATTTTTTTAATTTAATTAATTAATTAATTTATTTATTTATTTTGGTTTTTCGAGACGGGCTTTCTCTATGTATCAGCCCTAGCTGTCCTGGAACTCACTCTGTAGCCCAGGCTGGCCTCGAACTCACAGAGATCTGCCTGGCTCTGCCTCCCGAGTGCTGGGATTAAAGGCGCTGCCGCCGCCGCCGCCACCACCACCACCACCACCACCGAATCATTTTAAGCATTTAGACGTGCAGCACGCCGGCCCTTGTTGGTGTTGCTACCACAGGCCCCGCAACACGGGGGTGGCCTGAGTCCCTTCCGCGGAACAATTTTCCTTCAACCTGTTATTGAACCCCGATGGCCTTTTGGTTTGCAATCCCCGTTGCCAGGCACAGGAAGCCACTGAGGGCTTTTGAATCATGTTTTATAATTAAGTTTTATAAGCTCCTTATTAAGTGGAGAGCAACATAATACACTTGAACGAAGGCCATTCCCCTTTTCGGAAGGCGGCTCTGGGTGGCCGGTGTGTTTCCTCCCATGAGAGTGGCATAGGCTCACAGGGCTGGCGGACTCTCCATACTCCCTACACCCTCTTCCTGTCGCACGCAACTCTCTAGAACATCCTCGACATACGGGAGTCAGCCCTTCACCACAGCTCATCCTGGTTGTCCACACCAGCCTTTTCACAGCGACCTGGGGCAGGGGAGGAGTGGGCTCAAGAGGGTGACCCACAGCCAGGCAGACTCTCTGTGCGGCTGTGTCTGGAGACTCCCCTGAGCCCCTCTACGACTTATGCTCCACTCCGCTCTTAAAATCCCAGAGCGGCCTCCTCTCATCCTGGGGACAGGTCACCCAAGACCTCAACAGATGCCAAATAGAAGCCACCAAGAGAGTGCTGAGGGGGTGGGGGGAGTGGGGGGATGTTGGTGTCTTTATAGCATGCATGCATGTTTGTAAAGGTTTTTAAGAGATGCTCTTGCCTGAACGCCAAATCATGGAGCTTTTCCTCCAAAGCCACAAGGGTGAGTAGATGAGGTGCCCACCACTCTCAGAAATTCTGATCAGGTCCTGGACACTCTGAAGCAGGCAGATGCATGCTGGTTCCAGTCAAGATTAACAGGGATAGAAATTCCCCTGACAGACAGATACAAAACTCCTCCTTGACAAGACAATTCCCCTCCTCAGCACATGCACCAGAGAACTAGGAAGAGATCCACACAGGAATGCTCATGGTAGCATCCCTCACAACAGCACAATGGTATGAACAACCCAAATGCTCATCAAATCATGACTAGGCTAATAAAATGTGGCAAGTTCACAGGACTGCATAGAATACTATTCAGCAAAAAAAAAAAAAAAAAAAAAAAAAAAAAAAAGGAATGAAGGGGGATCGGAAAGACGGCTCAACTTTTAGGAGCACTGACTGTTCTCACAGAGGACCTGGATTCTAGCGCCCATATGGTAGCTCATAATCATCCATAACTCCAGCTTCAGTGGATTTAATCTCCTCTTCTGACCTTCATAGGCACCAGGCATGTACATGGTGCACATATATACGTGCAGGCAAAATACTCATTTGGGTAAATAAAACAAATATTTAAATCCAAAAAAATTTAAAAAAGAACCATCATCATCATCATCACCACTATCACCATCACCACCATCATCACCATCATCATCACCATCATCATCACGACCATCACCATCATCATCACCATCATCATCACAACCATCATCATCATCACCATCATCACCATCATCATCACGACCATCACCATCATCACCATCATCATCACCATCATCATCACGACCATCACCATCACCACCATCATCACCACCATCATCACCATCACCATCATCATCATCATCACCATCATCATCAAGGGGGCTGAAGAGAAGGCTCAGCAGTTAAAGGTAGTTGCTACTCTTTCAAAGGACATAATGCCTCCTTCTGGCCTCTATAAGCAACTGCACTCATGTGCACAAACCCACACAGAGACACACACGCACACAAGTAATTAAAAAATAACAGGAAGCCAGGCAGTAGTGGCACACGCCTTTAAGCCCAGCACTTAGGAGGCAGAGGCAGGTGGATCCCAGAGTTTGAGATCAGCCTGGTCTACAGAGTGAGTTCCAGGACAGCCAGGGCTATATAGAGAAAAATCTCTTGAAAAAACAAAACAAAACAAAACAAAAAATTAATAATAACAACAATAATAATAAGTGGCTGGAGGATTGCTCAGCAGTTAAAAACATCTCTTATTCTTGCAGAAGATCCAAGTTCAGTTCCCAGCACCCACATGGTGGCTCACAACCATCCAAAACTCCAATTTCAGAATTTCAGGGGATGTGACACCCTCTTCTTGTCTCTGAGGGCATGCAGGCCAAACATTCTTACACATAAAAATAAGTCAAAAATAAAAACATCAGCCAGGCATGGTGTCACACACCTTTAATCCCAGCACTCTGGAGGCAGAGGCAGGTGGATCTCTGTGAGTTCGAGAGCAGCCTGGTCTCCAAAGTGAGATCCAGGACAGCCAGGGCTACATAGTGAGACCCTGTCTCAAACAAACAAAAAAATTAAATTAAAAAAAAAAAACAAGAATAAAGGTCTGAGCATGCTATATTCTGAATGAATCTTGAATGCATCAGGCCGAGTGAACCTAGCCAGGCATATCACATACTGTATGATCTGTTTTTATGCAATCAAGAATAGACGAGACCGTGCAGACGGAAGACAGATCCGCAGTTGCCAGGGCTGGGGAAGGAGGGGCAGAAAGGGGCTGATAATGGATGTAGGGTTCCTTTGGGGGGTGATAATATCCTGGGGTTGCGCAGGGTTGATGACTACACCATTCTGTGAAGAACCCAAAAGCCATTGAACTGCACACAGAAAATAGTTGCCTCGTATGGTGTGTGTGACGCTATAGTAAACTTTTTTTTTTTTTTAATGTAGGCCATAGCAAAAGCAAGCAACACGATTGTTCAATTCTAGAACATCGGTATTTTTGAGACTAGATTTTTTTTCCACCATCACTGTGCTCTACCCAGTCTTTCATAAAAATCGCAGAGCTGGTAAAGATCAATGCACGCTTGTCGTGAAAGCTTCCAACAGTGGGGACATAAGAAAAAGCACACATGCCCTGGGCAGGGTGTAGCTCAGTGGTCAAGGGCTAGCCTAGTACAGAAACAAACAAACAAAAAACCCGGAACTCCAGCGCCATGTGGGGATCGACGTCTCCACTTACAGGATTGTTTTCTTTCTTCCTGCTGGGGCACACGTGTAAACACAGAACACCAGGTCTGGGCTCAGCCTATGTGGTTCAAACTCTGGCTCTGTTCTCAGAAGCAGAGTGGCAGTGCAAGCTGCCTTCCTGCTCCAAGCCTCACTTTTACCACCTGTGAAATGGGCAGGACAAATAAGGCAAGGGCCTGCATGCTTCCTGAGGCCAGAGAGGACCAAACCCCACAGGGCCTCCTTGAAGGTGCTAGGTGCACACTGAGTGCCTATAGAGAAGACCCCCATCGGCTTTGCACTTTGGTGTGAGTGTGACCACCTGCGTGCTTTATCCAGTGGCTCTCGGGTACTCTGGAATTTATTTATTTAAATGCTCACGTATAAATACTTTTGCCTTGCAGTCTTTCTGCAGGAAGCTCGCTGGGTGACGTCCTGCTCTAGACCTCTCCCAGTCGGCCAGTCAGGCCTCCCCTAGAAAAGTGGGCCATCTCTGTTCCCTTTAGGATGAGAATAACCTGATATTTACTTTTCAGCGCAGGACCCAACATACTAAGCGCCCTGGGGGCTTTAATCACAGGAGGCAAAGCTGCGCACATGATCTCTTTCTCAAGTTTCTCCCTCTCCATATGGGTGAGCTCGCACCAATTGGCTGCGATTTCTACCCCAGCTGGGACCAGTTCTAACAGATTAGCACGCGAGGCTTTCAGAGGATCCTGTGTGTTTATCTGCTGGGTTTTTTGTTCTGAATACAAAAGCAATACAGACTATATGCTGGCAGTTTAAGAAAACCGAATAGCATGAAACCGTATGTATTAGCCCCTCCCCTCTTCACAATCCCTGCCTGGGAGGGGAGGGGATAGCTGTTGAGCAAGCAGGCTTTTTGTGTATAGACACTTGATGGGTTGACAGTGCGTGCTGGGAGACAGAAGCTGAGAAGAGCCAAGGAGAATGAGGTTGTCGCCAGGGCCCCCGTGACAGGAGGTAGGAAGAGCAAGGGGTGGTAGACGGTGAGAACCCAGTGGGATGGAGACCGGCCAAGGAGCCCCATGGTGGGTGATCACACGCAGTTTGAGGTAAATTGTTGTGAAATGAGGTTATAGGTGACCCTTTCGGGCGATTTCAAGAAAGTTCTCTAGAGGGAGTGGGCTTCATGTTTGTGTGCCAAGCAATGAAGAGATGAGCATCGGGCCTGGAGGGATGTTGAGTGCAGAGACCAGGAGGGTCTGAACCCCCTGGATGAGACTACAGTCTGGTCTCGGTTGATCCCAGAGGCCCCAGCTGACCTCAGACTGTATGTCGCAGAAAGTGAGAAGAGTGTACCCCCCCAACTCGCAGCCCCCAGAAAGGAGTGTCATTATGGGCTTGGAACCTGTTCCTGAAGGTTAGGCATGTAGTCGGATGTTTCTCTCCTGCCCGCCAGTTCCCAAATAACCATATTCCTTATTTATGCTCTGCCATGCAGCGGGACCTTTATTAGCATGGCACATTCATCTCCTGCTCCCTCTGCATATGGCTGGCGACGCCTGTCCTCATCCTTCTCCTTCCCAGCATTCTCAGTTTGGCTTTCCCGCCTAACTTTATCCTGTTCAGTTACTGGCCAGTCAGCTTCTTTACTAAACCAGTCACAGTGACAAATCTTCACAGTGTACAAAAGGATTACCTCACAGCATAGGTACATGAATATACAAGTAATAATGATAATTACAATTATTTGGTGGTCCTGGGGATTGAACCCAGGGCCCACACACATGTTAGGTAAATGCTCTGCCATGGAGGCACAAGTTCACTTTGAGACAGGATCTCACTAAGTTGCCCAGACAGGCCTTGAACTTGCCATTCTCCTGCCTCAGCCTCCCGAGTGGTTGGGACGACAGGCCTGCGCTACCAGGCTTGGCCATACAAGCAATTACAAAGCATCTAGAGCGCCCACCCTTGCTCTTGCTCTCCCTCAAGACAGAGTTTCAAGATGCATCCCAGACTGGCCTCAGTCTATGGAACTGAGGTCCATACCACATCCCTTCCTTACCCTCCTGCCTCTGCCTCCTGAGTGCTGGGGTTATAGGAAGGCACGTGATTTTATGCAGCGCTGGGTACTGAGAATCCAGAGCTTTGTGCATGCACAAGAGCACTAAACTGAGCCCAGTCCAGCCTATCAATTCCACTCTTCAGTGGCTCCTGAGTATAGACAGACTTGCCTTATTTTATTGACCCTATCTCCCTCACTGGGCATTGTAATTATTCTAATTTTTAAAAATTCACGTATTTTATGTGTATGATGTTTTGCATGCATTAATATCTGTATACCATGTGTGTGCCCAGTGTCCTCAGAGGCCAGAAGAGGGCATTGGAGCCCCTGGGACTGGCATTACAGACAGTTGTGAGCTGCTATGTGGGTGCTGGGAATTGAACCTGGGTCCTCTGGAAGAACAGCCAGTGCTCTTAACTGCTGAGTCATCTCTCCAGCCTGTTTTTTTTTCAGTGTTTGCTGAAATGACTCTCCCTTCCCTGTGTGTATCATTTCATATGAGTGAAACTTTCTCTAGAGGATACACCCTTTTTTTAATTTTTAAAAATTTATTATTATTATTATGGATATTTTACCAGCATTTATGTCTATGTACCACGTGCATGCCTGGTGCTCATGGAGGTCAGGAGAGGGTACCAGAACCCCTGGAACTAGAGTTACTAAATGGTTGTGAGCCACCATGTGGCTGCCAGGAACTGAATGTGGGTATTCTGGAAGTGTAGTCGGTGATCTTAACTTTTTTTTTTAAAGATTTATTTATTTATTATGTATATACAGGCCAGGAAAGGGCACCAGATCTCATTACAGATGGTTGTGAGCCACCATGCGGTTGCTGGGGATTAAACTAAGGACCTCTAGAAGAGCAACCACTGAACCATCTCTCCAGCCCGATCTTAACTTTTGTTTTGTTTTGTTTTGTTTTTCAAGACAGAGTTTCTCTGTGTTGTTTTTGGTGCTTGTCGTGGATCTCGCTCTGTAGACCAGGCTGGCCTCGAACTCACAGATATCCGCCTGACTCTGCCTCCTGAGTGCTGGGATTAAGGTGTGCACCACCACCCAGGCCAGGATATATTCTTAAAACAAAATGTGTTGGGGCTGATGACATGGCCTAGTGGCTAAAGGTGATTGCCACCAAGACTGACAACCTGGGTTCGATTCCTGGGACCCACATGATAAAAGGCGAGAACCAACTCCAGCAAGTTGTCCTTCAACCTCTACATATATGCCATGGCGCGCATGCGTGTACACACACACACACACACACACACACACACACACACACACATGCACGCACGTATGTACGTACACAATTGAAAAGTCAAGCAATCATTTATTTCCTCTCTAAACACTCCTGCACAATGCTACCGCTCCTGAGTTTGCCCGGCCCGTTAGGGAACTTGGTAATTACTCTGAGATCAAACACTAATGTCAGGGATCCCTACTCTTCTCTTCAGCCTTGCAGTTGAATGAGGCCACTGGGCACCATTTGCTCATTTACACATTCATTCAATTACCATTTGCTGAGTGCCTGCTCTTGGGGCGCTTGCTGGGGGCACATATGTTTCTACCAGAATTAGCCTTAAATTTATGGAACAAAGAGGGTGCACTGATGTTAAGTCGCTATGAAGCCCGGCCCAGATCTAACAGTGCTGGGTAAGCGACAAGGAAAGAGGGCCGGGAGCAAGCACCACGCAGGGGCTGTCCCCCGAGTCAGAGGGACATGAGAGGCAATAGACACTGGCAATAGAAACTGGACACGTAATTCTGGCTCCTTCTATGACGTTATATGCTTTTCTCGTTGTTCATTTAAAATAGGGTGTGGCGCACACCTCTCGTTTCTACTACTCCAGAGACCGGGGCTGGAGAATTGCCAGCCTAGGTTGCATAGGGATTCAAAACACAAACAAAATGAAGGGTTGGAAGAACCTCTCTTCATTCAGCCACTCTAGACATGCTCTGCGCGCACGCACCTTTCTATAGAAGAAAGGGGGACTAGGAACTCTTTGGGGGGAAGGTTGTACTCTTGTGAAATTTGACTTCAGCTTACCGCATCGTCGTCAAATCCAGAGGTGGGTATAATGAGGTACGAAAACTATGAATACTGCATAGTCATGGGGTGGGGTGGGGGGCTGGTTTGACTCTCCACCTGAGTCTTGTGTGTGCCCAAGCTGGCTAGGCCAACTTTTCCATATAACTTCTTAGGAGAGCAGGGCTGGGGGCTGGGGGTGGAGGCACAGTTACATTTTCATAGGAAGTGTTCCATGTACTTCAGCAGAGCCAGGTTTAGAAATTTAGAAGCCATGAAAAGATTTTTTAAAATCTTTTTTAAAATCGAGGCTGGAGAGATGGCTCGGTGGTCAAGAGCACTGACTTCTCTTCTAGAGGACCCAGGTTCAATTCCCAGCACCCACATGGCAGTTCACAACTGTCTGTGATCTGACACCCTCACGCAGACATACATGCAGCCAAAACACCAATGCTCATAAAATAAAAACAAATACATTTTTAAAAAAAATCTTTAAAATCGCTATAAATGTGACATGAGAAGAACAGACCAGAAACATCTTGTACAGTGAGTGCATCAGCTAACAAAGGCTGCAGGCTGGTGTGGGGCACATCTGGATCACAGGAACATCTCCAAAGAGTAAATGCATCTGTATGCACAGGGCGGGTGGTGCTGGGGTGGAACCTGGGCCTTGGCCAGGCAAGACCCACACCACTGAGCTACACCTCCAGCCCAAGTAGATTTTTTTTTTGTCATTTGGGGTTTTTTAAGGCAGAGTCTTATGTAGCCCAGGATAGTCTAGAACTAGCTATGTAGCTGAGGATAACCTTGAACTTTTGAGGGCTGGAGAGAGGCAGTTTAGCGTCAGTGTGCTTACTCAGCATGTGTCAAGCCCTGGGTTCTAGCCCCTGCACAGAAAAGGGTGGGAACCTTGGCTTCTGGCCTGTAATCCTTTAGCCAGAGGTAGGACTATGAAAAGACACCGGATGCTTTTCAGATACTTACCATGCCCTGCGGACTGAGCTAAACAGCTAGTTACCCACAAAATCTTTCCAGCAATCCCAGGATTTGGGTGCCACCACTGTCCCATACAGAGCTGGGGATGGAACCCACATGTTAGGCATGAGCTCCACCACTGAGCTGCATCCCAGGACCTAGTCAGGATCTCATTTGGGAACCATTCCACCCTGCCCAAGTCCTCACATGAAGGTGGACTGAACCTGTCTCAGACTCTAGAAAGGGTGGGTGTCCAGGCCTAGCAGCCTGGGCGGTATGTGCTCCTGGACAGTGATGAGGTCAGGCTCGCCATTAGCAAGTGGTGATCAGGGCTCTGGAAAGGAAGTTCTTTCCAGTATCTGGGTTTGCGGCCTCCTAGGCACAGGCAGGGGTGAGGATAGATCACAGTCCAGGGCATTGGCACAGGCAGAGGTGAGGATAGACCACAGTCCAGGGCATTGGCACAGGCAGAGGTGAGGACAGACCACAGTCCAAGGCAACACAAAAGCAAGAGAGACCCAGAGAGAAGAGTGTTTCCTGGAGCTGCATTTGAGGCTCTGGGTTCGGTTAAGCCGCACACCTCCTCTACTACAGGACTCGGCTTCTTTGAACCAAGACCTGGCATGCCTTAGATACCTGTGACTTATAGCCAAAGAGGATTCCTGACCAATAATCCTGCAGTGTGTGTTAAGCCCTCATCCTCGATGGTGAGCAGCCCTGGAAAGTGCCACTCAGAACTGGTGTCCGAGGTCAGGGCTCTCCACACGGCGGCAGTATCTGAAAGACCCTGGACAGATGAGACCCTACGCTGCCCGGCCCCTGTCCTCGCTTGCTATGGCACTCAGCCTGTGGCGAGGCCTAGGAATCCCATCTCACTTACTTGACAAAGATTCAAAGTAATTCTGATATGACGGCCAGTTTGGAAGCCAACGTTTAAGAATATTGCTTTGTAAGATACAGCTGTAAGAGTGGGTCATGGTGTCATTTGTACCTTTAATCCCAGCACTCCGGAGGCAGAGGCAGGTGGATCTCTGTGAGTTCAAGGCCAGCCTGGGCTACAGAGTGAGTTCCAGGAAAGGTGCCAAAGCTCCACAGAGAAACCCTGTCTCAGAAAAAAAAAAAAAAAAAAAAAGAAAAAAAAAAGAGTAAATAAATAAGTAATTTTTTTGTTTTTGTTTTGTTATGTTTGTTTTCCTTTTTTCTTTCTTTTTTTCTTTCCTTTTTTCTTTCCTTTTTTCTTTCTTTCTTTCTTTCTTTCTTTCTTTCTTTCTTTCTTTCTTTCTTTCTTTCTTTCTTTCTTTCTCTCTTTCTTTTTTTTTTTCCGAGACAAGGTTTCTCTGTGTAGTTTTGGTGCCTGTCCTGGATCTCGCTCTGTAGACCAGGCTAGCCTCAAATTCACAGAGATCCACCTGCCTCTGCCTCCTGAGTGTTGGGATTAAAGGTGTGCGCCACCACCGCCCAGCTAATAAATAAGGACATTTTTTTTTAAAAAGGGCGAGTGATAGACAGGACAACACCCCCACACCCCCACATGCATACGTCACATATAAACACAAAATAAGTATCTTAAAAAGAACATATTTTTTTCTAGAGAATTTCTAACCAAATGGAAAATGCTTATGACATG
>CABHPR010117059.1:9101-28545 GCA_902168415.1 Peromyscus melanophrys
AGAGAGAGAGAGAGAGAGAGAGAGAGAGAGAGAGAGAGAGAGAGAGATATCAAGGTCACCAATGCCAGATGGTTGCCCTGCTGGATGTATACAAAAGGATGATGAAGCCAGACCTGGTGTCTTTGAGCCTGTAATCCCAGCTGCCCAAGAGGATCCCAAAGTTCAAGAGCTGCCTGGGCTGCAGAGCAAGCTCAAGCACAGCCTGGGAAACTTAGCCAGACCCTGTTTCAAAACAGAATGTTCAGAAAAAGAAAACAGTGCTAGGGTGGTCAGGCTGGGGACTTGTTCCCAGATCAGCCTCCCATCTTTGGTGCGGTACTGTAGCTACTCACAACGTTGTTAGCCCTGCGGAGGGTAGGGTGAAGAGGATACGAGCCTTCCCTGCCCACTGCTCTTCTTCTTATGTATTCAGTGTACAGCTTCCCTAGCATTCATTCATGAGGCCCCAGGTCCAATTTCGAGGATTTAATTAAAAAAAAAAAAAAAAAAAAAAGCAAAGAAGAAAAAAGAAAAAAGAATGATCACAGCTAAGGGAGGTCGCGGTCTGGGCAATCTTCTGCAGGCAGCACAGTTTTCCTGGGCTCTAGAATAAGACCAGAACAGCACAGGGGAGGAAGGCATTGCCAGTGGACAGAGTGGGTGATGGTTATGATAAACGGCACCGGCGGAAAAGTCACGGGCCACGGCCATGACTACCAGAGTTAAAAAGAGCTTTATTAGAAAGAGTGGACAGGAGGGAGGAGAGCCAGGCCTGGACAGAAAGGAAGATGACGGAGGGGGGGGGGGGGGGGGGGGAACAGAGGGAGGGGGGGGGGGGGTCGGCATCCTGCTTTTTAAGGCAGGGATTGCATGACCATGCGGTGGGTACGTACGTACGTAGTCGCCAGCACCTGCTGATGATGTAAGACATAAGACCCACAACCCTGGGCCGCACATGTACAGAATCCTAACAGTGAGATCAGCCTGAGAGCTGGCAAGTTATAAATGCCAGGTGATTGCCTCCCCGTGTGCTAGTATCTCACACATGCTCCCAGGCCTACATGAATCCTCACTGTCTCACACACACGTCACCTGCTGCCCACCTGTATAACCTCCCCAAGGAATCATAGCTTCTGGCTCGTCACTGGCTCTCCTGGGGATTCATCAAGTGTGTGATGAATATGCAAACTGTTGCTTCTTTAGTTTTGTACGGACGGGCCCAGCCCCTCTCCCCCTGTGCAGTCGGCTGTTCTGTAGCTAGCTGTTTTGTGATTTCTTTTGGAACGTGGTAAATGGAAACTCGCTCTGTGTGCATTCTTCCAAATCGATAGAGCCTCTCTCAGAGAAGGTGCCCATCCTCTCTGCCAAAGCCCTTAATCAGAGCCCCTAAATGATTAGACCAAAAGCAATCATCCTTGAGGACCGGGACTTAAGGGGAGAACAGGGAAGTTGGCTTGTTTCCCTATCTTTAGGGCTAGATTTACTTTGCAGAGTGAAAGGTGAAATCCGGAGTTTGAATGTCTGCCTTCCAAATGAGCTGGTGTGCTTGGCACCCGTTCCTCCCGGGGGATCTGACAACCCTAAATTCTCCTAAAACTGGAATAACAGGGATGAACTAGAGAGTGCCAGAGCGCCCCCACTGGATGCCTGAGGGAAAGCATGCAAGACCAGAGGCAGAGCCAGGCGGATCTCTGTGAGTTTGAGGCCAGCCTGGGCTACAGAGTGAGTTCCAGGAAAGGTGCAAAGCTACACAGAGAAACCCTGTCTCAAAAAAAGAAAGACAGAAAGAAAGAAAGAAAGAAAGAAAGAAAGAAAGAAAGAAAGAAAGAAAGGAAGGAAGGAAGGAAGGAAGGAAGGAAGGAAGGAAGGAAGGAAAGAAAGAAAGAAAGAAAGAAAGAAAGAAAGAAAGAAAGAAAGAAAGAGGATATGCCAGAAGCCAGGGTTCAGAAAGAGAGCTATCAACATTTGGGGAAGATAATACCCTTACATAATTCATAATTCTCTGTCTCTCCCTGTCTCTCTCTCTCTCCCACACACACATGTAGTGCAGTCCATGTGTGCATACATGCATGTGATGGTCAGGCATTGATGTTAGTTGGATAGATGTC
Source organism: Peromyscus melanophrys (assembly GCA_902168415.1). Taxonomy (NCBI): domain Eukaryota; kingdom Metazoa; phylum Chordata; class Mammalia; order Rodentia; family Cricetidae; genus Peromyscus; species Peromyscus melanophrys. Next base: position 11,189 of record CABHPR010117059.1, read on the forward strand.
TTCCTCTCTATCTTATTTTCTGAGTCAAGGTCTCTCGAGGAACCAAGTGCTCGCTGATTCAGTTAGACTGGCCAGCAAGCCTCAGCAAGCCGCAGGGACTCTTCTCTCCGGCCTCCACCTCCCAGCACTGTGATTACAGGCACCCCACTGCACCTTGGTTTTACATGGGTCCTGGAAGAGCCTAACCGGTGTAGCATGAATCTTAAAGAGTCTTATTAGTAAAACAAATCTGAGCCAGTTATTGGGGTGAACACTGGAAGATCAGAGAGACAGAATAAGCCACAGCTATCTCACCTAGCCGGATCCTCAGCTGGTCTTGTTTCCTCAGACTGGAGGCCTCTGAGTCCTCATCCAGAATGGGTCTCAGCTGAACTGCTGCTAGAAGTCTGAAAGCTTAACCAGCCACATGCTTCTCCAGGCCAAATGCTTCTTCAGGCCAAAGGCCTCTCCAGGCCAAAGGCCTCTAGTTTCTGGTCCTCACGCCTTATATACCTTTCTGCTTTCTACCACCACTCCCTGGGATTGAAGGCGTGCTTTCTGGGATTAAAGGTGTGTATCACCGTGCCTGGCCGTTTCCAATGTGGCCTTGAACTCACAGAGATCCAGAGGGATTTCTGTCTCTGGAATGCTAGGATTAAAGGCGTATGCTACCTCTGCCTAACCTCTATGTTTAATATTGTGGCTGTCCTGTTCTCTGACCCCAGATAAGTTTATTAGCATACACAATAGTTTGGGGAACACAATACCCCCACAAACCGGGGGCTCAGATCTGCAGAGGAATCACTTTACTGCCCGAGCTCTTTAGTCCCCCTAATTCTTTAGGTCACACGTAAGCTCAGCTGCTGCTCCCTTTGGACGAGCCCTGCTGGGAAATCGATGAAATCAGGATGGAGCATGGAGATTGCCTGGGCCATGTCTGCCCTGGGCTTTGGGGTTACAGATGTCTCTGCCTAGCAACAGTGACAGGGAGGAAGGCCTCCCTGGCCCAGGGCAGCCAACTGTGCATCTCTGTCAGAGCGTATCAGCAAGCCGCTTGTCACCAGCTGCCTGGCACACTGGGAGAAAAAAAAAGTTCCTATATGCACACAGATAATTTGGGTGCCCAGGAATGGCGTCAGGGGAAGAAAGCGGTATCACCACATCAACTCCTGAACTTCACAAATGAATGTTTTGGCTCTAGCTCTGTTTTCAGGACAGAGACACTAAACGAAACGGACAGTTTGCTCCCAACAACAGAAAATTCATTTTTCTTAATGAGAGTTATCTAGAGACTTGATAGATTAAAAAAAAATCCATGGTGATGTCCCCTAGCTGGGGATTTTGCGTTTCTTTAGCATTCTAGACAATAATGTGCTTAGCTGGGAGGCCTGTGTGGCTCTCAATAATGCTGGTGTGAGAGGATCTTTCTTTCCCTCTCCTGAGACAAGGTCTTAGTATGTAGGCCAGGCTGGCCTAGAACTCTCAGTCTCCCACCCTTCATCTCCTGAATTTCATGTGTAGACCACCATGCTCAGCACATAGTCATTCTTAAAAAACTCAGAGTGGTGACAACATGTCAATATCCCCAGCTCTCAAGAGGCTGTGAGTTCAAAGCCATCCTGGGCTGTAGATGTCGAGGGAGACCCTGTCTCCCTCCCCACCCTCACTGATCCCTCAGCGGGTATGATGGTGTTCACTTATAGTAGTCCCAGCTACTCAGGAGATCCAGGTGGGAAGGTTACTTTGTCTGTGTGTCTTTGGGACTAGGCTGGACTATGCATTAGGACTTGTCTCAGGAAAGGAAGGTAAGGGGGAATCTTTTCACACCCATACAGTGGCAGCATTATCCACAATAGCAAGCCAAATGTCTGCCCTGGATGAATGCTAAAGTACTCTGGGTGCACAATGGAGAGTATCATCCAGCCTTAGAAAGGAGAGAAATTCTGCTTCAGCACGAGTGAGAAGAAACGAATGTAGGGTGTGGGGAAAACGCTTCAACGGGGATGAATCGTAATGACGTAACAGTGAGTAAAATAAGCCAGCTATAGGAAGACAAGTGTCAAAGGGGTCACGGTACCTGGAGTACTCCAGTTCATAGGAACGGAAAGGATAGTGGTGGTCAGGGGTGGGCTGACGGGCAGTCAGAGTGTCACTGTATTCCAGTTTAGGAAGATGAAAACACCTGGAGTTGGGCATGGTGCTGCACACCCATAATCACAGTACTCAGAGGTAGAGGCAAGCCTATCAGGAATTCAAGGCCAGCTTTGACTGCATAGTGAGCTTGAGGGTAGCCTCAGTTGTAGAAGATCCTGCCAAAAACAAATAAAGGCAGCAAAAGGGTGGTGGTGGTGGTGGTGGTGGTGGTGGTGGTGGTGGTGGTGGTAGTGGTGGTGGAGAAATGGCTGAATGGTTAAGAGCTTGTACTGACTGCCCTTGCAGGGAACCTGAATTTGGATCCCAGCACCCACATCAGGTTGGTCACAACCACTTGTAACTCAAACTTCAAGGATTTAAACCCTCTGCTGGACTCCTCTGGCACCCACAAAAGCAAGCACATATCCCACACCTCCCTGACACACACACATAGACACAATTACAAAAGAAATAAATCTCAAAAACAAACACCGAAGTGTAGCAGGCTTTCTTTTGGGCCACCACCAACCAGCTCCCAAATCATGACAAGGGATTTCTTATTAATTATGAAAGCTCGGCCTTATCTTATGCATGCCCCACTAGCTCTTATAACTTAACCTTTTCTCTTCATCTACATCTCCATCTTGGGAGGAGGATCTCTGGATGATACGAATTTTTCCTGGGACCCTCTCACTTTGCTTCTGACTTTATTTTTTTTTAAAGATTTATTTATTATGTACATAGAAGAGGGTGCCAGATCTCATTACAGATGGTTGTGAGCCACCATGTGGGTGCTGGGAATTGAACTCAGGACCTCTGGAAGAGTGGTCGGTGCTCTTAACCTCTAAGCCATCTCTCTAGCCCTTGCTTCTGACTTTAACCAAAAGTCGGGTTGCAAGCTGACCTGGTGCGCACACCTGTGTTCCCAGTATTTGGGAATACTGTTTCAGGCCAGCCTGAGCTACATAATGAGACCCTGTCTTAAAAACCCAAGGCTGGAGATGTGAGTGAGTGGTAGAGCACTTGCCTAGCATGCCCAAGGCCCTCTGTCTGATCCTCAGCATGGGTGGGAATTGGGTGTCAGGGGAGAGATCTGTAGCTCTTAACTTTTCTCCACACAGAAGCATGGACAAACCATAAATAACCACGCCCCTGCCTTCGCCCTCCCTAGGGACAGGCCAGACCAGCTAGGATTTGAAAGGACAAACAGAAAGGAACAAAGAACAGAACGAAGTAAGAGAGAGGGAAAAGGTAGAAAGACTTCTCTGACCATGCTTGCAGCCATGTTTTCTGTCTCTGCACTGGGATGTCCTCCGTCTTCAGCTGCAGCTTGGGCCCACCTCAGTGACAGTCCCTTGTTTAGATTTGCTGGACAATGAGCTCCTTGAGAGATGAGAAGGTGCCTTTTGTCCCCAGCACTCTCTAGGCTCTCTCAGACACTCAAACAAGGCTGAAAGACTAGCAAATGCAAAGGACCGAAATGCCGCATGACATTTGAAGACACCGCTTAGTTCCTAGAACACTATGAAGGTGGCCTCTGAACGACTGTTCTAAATGTCAAACAAATTACATCAATTCCTACGTTCCAGCGACTTCTATTGAGCTCTCCAATTTCAGCAAATTTCCACAGTATCCACACTAGATAGTATTTAACATGTATGTCCTCCCAAAGACCAAGCGCAAAGAAATATGCAGGGTGGTGCACCAGGTTTTTAGTAGAATTTGAAGAAGATTAAAATCTACGCACACACCATCCCCTTCTCTCTCTCTCTCTCTCTCTCTCTCTCTCTCTCTCTCTCTCTCTCTCTCTCTCTCTCTCTCTCTCTCCCCCTGAGACTGGGTTTCATTTAGCTCAAGCTAGCCTAGAACTTTCTAGGCAGAAGTGAATTTCTCATTTCCCCCAGCTCCACCTTCTGAATACTTGGGATTACAGGTTTAGGCTCCCATGCCTGGTTTATGTAGCACAGGGCCTGGAACCCAGGACTTCATGCCTGCCAGGCAAGCATCTACTCACTGTATTCTCTCTTTAGTGGGGACATGTCACAAATGCTATTCAGGGATTCTTTCTCAGCAGCTCCGACCTGATGGCTGCCTCTTCTTGTCTGCTGTGGTTTTCAGCTGTCTCCTGATTCTCCCAGCTCTTCTCTGGAGCCCTCTCTTTTACCTGCACCCCCTGCTCCTCCAGCCATCTTCCTTGACCAGGCCGATGTGGGAGAGTCCCCTCAGATCTACCCTAGTGCCTCAACTCTACAGTTCTTCAGCTCTGACTGGTCTGTGCCGTGAGTCCACAGACATGGCACCTACCCATGCCAAAGCCAACCTCTAGCTTCCATCTTTCTCAGCTCTAAAGCCAGTATTTTTTAAATATTTTGGCCCAGTGTGGTGGCACATACCTTTAATCCCAGCTCTTGGAAGGCAGAGGCAAACAGATCTCTGTGAGTCCCAGGCCAGCCTGGTCTACTGTAGCATATCCAGGCCAGCTACGCCACGGCCCTGTCTCAACCAAAAATAAAATAATTTTTTAAATTTATTTTTTAACTTTATTTTATGTGCATTGGTGTGAAGGTGTCAGATCCTGGGGAACTGAACTTACAGACAGTTGTGAGCCGCCATGTGGGTGCTGGGAATTGAACCCAGGTCCTCTGGAAGAGCTGCCAGTGCTCTTAACCATTGAGCCATCTCTCCAGCCCCCAATATTTTATTTTAAAATTAATTAGGTGTATATGGGAGTGTGAGAGGGGTCATGTGCTTTCATGCAGTATCTGCAGAGGCCTGAAGAGGGCATCAGATTCCCCTGGAGCTGGGGTTACAAGCAGTTGTGAACTGCCTGATGTGGGTGCTGGGAACGGAATTCTGGTCCTCTGCAAGAGCACTTTTAACCTCTCCAGCCTCATAAGCAGGAATTTGTTAACTACAAATGAGGCATGTCCACTGGATGTTATGTGGACATCTTAAACATAAGCATGTTACCATCTGTCTATTACCTGTTGTGGAAATGGGAACTCCCACTTCCTCAACTGCACAGGTATTTCCCAAATCTTTTGTTTTTAAATGCAGCTCAGACTGGCCTTGAACTTGCATAATTCCCCTGCCTCAGCCTCTATAGTGCTGGGACTAGGGGCAGGGGCCATCATGTCTCGTTTTTTGCATTATTAACTCTTTTCTCACATCATCGGCACTCAGTGGATCAAGTCTTGCTGGCTGGATCCCTCTAGTCTTCCTTGAACTCACCGAGTTCATTCTTTTTTCAATTTCAATTTTGAAGACATTATCATCTCTTATCTTGATTACTGAAATAGCATTCCACATGACTTAAAACCCACTTACCTTTACAGGTCCCTTTTCCTGTACACCTGGGATCCTTGCATACCAAACTACTTACAACAACCTTAGCTCCTCTTTCAGGGGCTTTCCAGTTCCCCCTAGGAATTCAGTTCCAGAAAATTCTTTCAGGTCACTTCCTTTATGAAGACTTCACCTCCACACACTCAGATGTGCTTCTGTTAGAGCGTTTGTCGTGTGTGTGTGTGTGTGTGTGTGTGTGTGTGTGTGTGTGTGTGTGTGTCCTGCTTGGTCTGAGCTCCTAGCGTATGAAACCTCATTCACCCTGCCTTGCACCTTTGGTGTGACTCCGGGTCAAGTGAGCCTTCTATCATGCTTCAGTGAGTGAATGACCAAATAAGTAAAAGACTAAATCATCAACCGTGCCACAAGTCAGTCATTGAGCAGCAGAAAAAGTACAGACAGGCTACTGCTGTTGAGTCCAGAGGGCTGAGTCACACTTATGCAAAAGACTTGTGATGACTGACTGGATTCTCTTGAGTTAACCAACTTGCTTATGGCTTAGTTCAAGGTCAGTTCTCAGGCACAGTTCACCCTTTCTCCAACTTCCTCTCTAGAAATGAAACCAGTTTTGTTTTTTTTTTTTCTTGGTTTTTCGAGACAGGGTTTCTCTGTGTAGCTTTGCGTCTTTCCTGGAACTCACTCTGTAGACCAGGCTGGCCTCAAACTCACAGAGATCCGCCTGCCTCTGCCTCCCGAGTGCTGGGATTAAAGGCGTGCGCCACCAACGCCTGGCCATGAAACCAGTTTTGCCTTCTCTTTCCCTGGAGTCCAGGCTCGCTTGACTATACTATGTATCCCAGGTGGGCCTCAAACTCCAGGTGCACCCCCTTAGCCTCCCAAACACTAGCATGACACTCTTGTGTCACTCCAGACAGCTTGCATGTCGTTTCTGATAATAATTTATCCATTAGTAAATATTTATTTATTTAAAATTTTTAATTCTCTATATGTGTCTGTTGAGGGGAGTACCCCTGGAGGCCAGAGGAGTCAGATCTCTTGGAGCTAGAGTTAAAGGCAGCTGACAGCCACTTGGTGTGTGTGCTGAGAACTGAACTCAGGTCTTCTGGAAGAACAGTAATTGCTCTTAGGTTGGGAGGCATCTCTCTGGTTCAATGTACCTATTTTTGTTTTGTTTTGTTTTGTTTTTTTAGGTTTTTGTTTTGTTTTGTTTTGTTTTTGAGAGAGGGACTCTCTGCATAGCCCTGCTGGCCTGGAATTCACTATGTAGACCAGACTGGCCTCCAATTCACAGAGATCTGCCTGCTTTTGCCTCCCAAGTGCTGGGGTTAAAGGAGTGACCATTTTTTTTATTACTAATTATAAACGCTCAGCCGATAGCTTAGGCTTATTTCTTTTCTTTTTTTTTTTCCATTTTATTTATTTATTTTTTCAGACTCTATTTTCTTTTCTTTTCTTTTTTTTTTTTTTGAATGCCAAATGCTGTTTATTGAAGGAGGGAGGAGGTCTTAAATACAGGCTTATAGCACAATGGGAGAACCCCGGAGGGCAGAAGTTCACTATTGATGTTTTGCAATCTTGCATCTAATCTGTTAATGCCCAATATGCAGGATACACAGACAAGGAACTTCCCTTAAGCATTCAGGAGGGTGGAACCTGGCAGGGAATTAGCATAGGGAGGATATCAAGGTCAAGGTCAGCAAGCAAGGCAACAGTTACCCAAAACAGGAGCCAGGGCCCTACAGGTCCACCCTTTTACTAAAAAATGAGCTTCTGACTTAGGTTGCTTGGGACATCATCAGGACACTTTACCTGTCATGGAGACACCTGCCCAGGCCACACAGGCTCTCTGTCTTAGGTTGGTGAACACTCCCCAGGCATTACCTGTCTCTGAATACTCATTATCATACAGGCTCAATCGTGTGTGAGCTGCAGAGTTAACTGCTGCCAAAGATCTCAAAGTGGCGCTGGGCTTGCAATCTGTGTGTTCAACACAGAAAAGACCAACAGAAGTCTTAACCCGCCCATAGCCAGTAGGCTAAAGGCAACTGAGCCATTCCCTTCCTTAATGAGATTTACTGCAAATTGGAGTCCTTGTAAGATGGTATCCCAAAAGCAAATGGAATTTGAGTTTATAAATTTATAACTTTCAAAGCCAATCAAAACATATATAAATATTGAATTAAATTTATCATGCCCAATAGAATGAAAGATTAACTAACTGTGGTAGCTACTTTTGCTACCAGGGTCTCCATTGTGCTAGCTGTAGTAACCAATTATGAAATGGCAATCCCGGAAACAGTAGCAGCTGTGGCCACCACTGCTATAACAGCAATAACGGTAGCAGTGATGTCAAATTCTCTTCTGGAGTGTGTGGGCATCCACTGGTATGGACATAACTCCAGGAACATGAACCGCCAAGGCCCATTTTTCTTGATCCCAGCATGACTTAAGCTGGCAGCTCTGGAAAAGAACAACTAAGAACTATAAAGAAAAAACAGGCAGCTCACAAGGAGCAGAACTAATGGAGGAGTGACCATTTTTAAAAGGAGGGTTGGGGCATAGTAACAGTCTGCCTGGCAAACTGAAGACCTGCGTTCCATGCCCAAAACTGCACTCATCAGGCATGGCAGCACGTATCTGTAATCTAGGCACTCAGGACATGGAGTCAGAAGAATCCCAAATTCAAGGTCATCCTCAGAGACATAGCAAGCTTGAGGTTAGCCTGTGCTACATGAGCTCTTCCATTTTTTTTTTCCAAGATAGGGTTTCTCTGTGTTATAGCTCTGGCTGTCCTAAAACTCACTTTGTAGACCAGGCTGGCCTAGAACTCAGAGATCCGCCTGCCTCTGCCTACCGAGTGCTGGGATTAAAGGCATGCTCCACCACCACCTGACTTCTTAAAAAGGATTCAAGAGCTTGCTGGATAACCAGACTGTGTGTCCTTGCTGTAGCTAGCTGGTTTTTTGTGGGGGGTGGAGGGAGGGTGGGATGGTGTGTACTAAACCTAACTTTTTCATCTATTGAGAAAAGACTATCACTGAGCTATGTACCCTCAATTCCCTGCTGTAGCTGCTTACATAAAAGGTCCCTAAAAATGTTTATTGACCCAGCACTGGGGAGGCAGAGGCAAAGGAGCGGCAGGTGGACCCTGGGAAGATAGGGATTGCACCGGCACCACAGACAGTTTGAGTTGCTTGGTGGGTTCTCACAGCTCCTGTGAACCAGCAGTGATTAGCAAGCTCTGTGGGTTTTCAGTTTGCTCGGTTATATCTTGTTCAGAGATCTTGTGAACTTAGAACATGGAGGGCCAGTGGATCTTCATGGCTCATAGCTCACACAGTGCTGATCTACCGTGGTGTGGTTAATGGTTAGCCCTTACCTCTGATTAAAAAAAAAAACAACCCACATTAATAGATGGCTTACGTGAAGTAACTTGCATATTTTTCTTTATGGATATCACCTCAGTTAGCCTACAAGCCTCTCTCAGACACGCGCTATCGTCCTTTTAAACCAGAAGAGTGTTGGCCATGGTGGCACACCTGTGATCTCTTCTCTAGGGAGGTGGATGCAGGAGGGTTTCTAGGTTAAGATGATTCCTGATTACAGAACAAGTTTGAGGCTAGCCTGGGCTACATGAGAACCTGTTTCAAAATCCTGAGGGGCTGAGGAGGTAGTTCAGTTGGTAGACTGTTTGCCTAGCCTGCACAAGGCCCTGGATTCCCTGTATAAACCTGTAATGGTGGTGTACTCAGGTGGAGCAGGACAGAGGGACAGAAGTTCAAGACCATCTTCAACTTCATAGTACATTTGAGGCTGGCCTCTTCTACACGAGACTTGGTGCAAAAAAATTTTTTTATTTTTTAAAACCAGCTCTCTCTACATATCTTTATGTTGGCCTAGAACTCTCTATGTAGACCAGACTGGCTTCAAACTGGAAGATGTTGGAATTAAAGGCGTATGTCACCACAGCCAGTGTGTATAATATTAATATATTATATTAATTTATTAACAGATAATAAATTAATTTAATAATTATATAATGTTGATATTATATATAATATATAAATATATTTTCTTAATCAAAAAGGGAAGGGAGGGGAGGAGAGGATCACAGAACAGGAAAATCTAACCCAAGGACAACTCCCAAGGGGACCAGATCAAGAAGCAATGTCGAGGGATGGAGAGAGCCCTTTATTCAGTCAGTAAGAGCATGCCTTGCAAGCACCAGGACCTGTGTTCACTCCCCAGAATCCACGTAAAAATGTTGAGTGTGGTGCTACATACTTGGAAGCCCAGTGCTGGGGAGGTGGACACAAGAGGAGCCTTGGGGCTTGCTGGCCAGCCAGAGTAGCCTAAAAAGTGAGATCCAGGTTAGTGAGAGGCCCTGTCTCAGAGGAGGTAGGCTGAGTTGCTGTGGATATCGTTCTGTATAAATAAAACACTGATTGGCCAGTGGCCAGGCAGGAAGTATAGGCGGGACAAGGAGAGAGGAGAATTCTGGGAAGTGGAAGGCAGAGGAAAGAGACACTGTCAGCCGCCGCCATGACAAGCAGCATGTGAAGATGTCAGTAAGCCACGAGCCACGTGGCAAGGTATAGATTTATAGAAATGGATTAATTTAAGATGTAAGAACTAGATAGCTAGAATCCTGAGCCATTAGGCCAAACAGTTTAAATAATATAAGCGTCTGTGTGTTTATTTTATAAGTGGGCTGTCGGACTGCTGGGGCTTGGCGGGACCTGGAGAATAAATTCTCCAGCTACACTGAGTTTCTGAGGATGACATCTGAGGTTGTTCTGTGATCTGTGCATGCATGTACAAACACACATATACATATGCCCATGCATTAAAAAAAAACAAAACAAAAAAAAAAACAAAGCAGAGTCTATTAACCCCAGCAGTGTCTGCTTTGAGGGTCGGCTTTGAATAACACCTGCATAGAATTTGCCATGTAAATGGCTGGCTTCCCAGGCCTGCACCTGACACACCAATGAGTAGACTGATGCCTCTGTTTTATTTTCTGAGTTTTGGGGGAGGGAGTATTGGATGTTTGACCAGGGCCCCCACATTGTAAACAAATGTTCTGCTGCCCAGTTGTGCCCCAGCCCTCTCTTTTCGCTTCTAATTTTGAGTCAGGGTCTCACTGTTACCTGGGCTGGCCTTAAACCCACTCTTTAACCCAGGTAGGCTTAGAAGCGATCCGCTCCTGTCTCAGCCTCCAGAGTAGCTAGAACTACAGCCTGCATGACCAGGCCCATACCCAGGGTAGGGAGAGTGTGCTTGCTAATCAACAAGTCTCTGAAACGTTCCTTCAGAGGATTCTCATTGGAGTTTTTGACTTTGTCTTCTGCCATAGGCTGCTATTGTATGATGTATTAGTTCCTCTTCTACTCTATGATAAAACACCATGACCAAAAGCAACTTGGAGGGGAAAGGGTTTATCTCACCCATCCAGATCACACTCCATCACTGAGGCAAGTCAGGGCAAGAACTCAGTACAGGAACCTGCAGACAGGAAAGTAGAGGTCGTGGTGGAATGCTGCTTACTGGTTTGCTCATGGCTTGCTCAGCCTGCTTTCTTATAGACCCAGGACCACCAGGCCAGGGACAGATCACCCACAGTGACCTGGGCCCTCCCCCATCACGCAAAAATCAAGACAGTACCCAAGTACTTGCTTACAGGCCAATCTGATGGAGGCATTTTCTCAATTGAGATTCCCTGTTGCCCAATATGGCTAGGTTTGTGTTAGGTTGACAAAAAACAAACAAAAAAACAAAAAAACCACCACCAACAACAACAAAACAAACCCACTAGTTGAGTTGTGGTCCCTTCTCGCTTCCAAAGAGATGTCCAGATTGCTGAGCCTTGTGAAAGGCCCCATGTTACAGTTAGAGTTCATTGTCAGCCTGACAGACTCTAGAATCACCCGAGAGACGGGCCTCTGAATATGGAGGGGGGGCGTATCTTATAGAAATAAGGCCTGCATTAATTGTGGGTGGGGCTGTTCCCTGGTCAGGGGTCCCTGAATTGTACAGAATGGAGAGCGTGAGCTGAGCACGGTCATGCATTCACCCATCTGGTTTCTGATTGTGGATGTCATGTGACTAGCTGATTCAGGCTCCTGCTGCCTTGACGCCCCCCTCCCCCACCCCAGGATGGACTGTACCTCTGAACTGTGAGCCAAAATAAAACCTTTCTCCCTTAAGCTGCTTTTTTCAGAGTTTTTTTGTTTTGTTTTTTATGAAAAGCTTCATGGATATGGGAGTTTTGCCTGTGTGTATGTCTGTGCACCACCTGTGCTTGGAGCCTCCAGAGGCCAGAGAGGGTGTTGGATCCCTTGGAACTGGAGCTCTGGATGATTGTGAACCACCATATGGGTATTGGTAACTGAACCCAGGCCCTCTGGAAGGACAGCCACACCAGTGCTAACCACTGAGCCACCTCTCCAGAGCACATTCTCACAGCAACAGGGAAAGAAACAAAGACAGAGTGCTAGTGAGAGCACTCAGCAGGTAAAGGTTACCAAGATCCAAAACCTGAATTTGATTCCTGGAACCACATAAAGGGAGAGAATGGATTCCACAAAATTGCCCTCTGGTCTCCGTTTGCATTCTGTGACACATGCATTTCCACCCACATACAAGATAATAAAATAAAAAATCAGTCCCATTTAAAGAGGGAGAGGGAAAGGCAGAGGGAGACTACAGCAGAGTGGGACCCTCTGGGTGTGAGCCGGTCAGGGTGTACTGTCCTCTGAGTGGGTGACCCAAGATATCCTAAGCTGGTCCAGTCACAGCAGATGTCAGGAGGCTGAAGGGACAGCTAGGACTCAGGGCCTGCACTGCCTGGGAAATGGTACATCTACAATCTGCGGCAGCCAAAGAGTGGGAAGCACCAAGCTGCCGGGAGAGACAGAGGGGTGACGTCACAGGTGGCTAAAGAATGAATTCAACCCAGGGAGAGCAGAGCCAAGGAAGGATGTGTGTTGTCTGAGTTCTGGATCCAATTGTTCCCAGATCTCCAATGAGCCAATAAATGTTTGAAATCACTGTATTTCATTTGCAACATTAAACATCGTAATTGATACACCCGAGTTAGACTATAAAGTATGAAGGCACAGAGTCTCTCTCTCCATCATCCATGCATTCCCGGGCATTTGTTATGTCACCGCTGATGCATTTCAGATGGGAAAACACCTTCCCACTCCATCTGCTCATTTGACAGCTAAGGAACCTGGCGTTCTATAGACAGTAATGAGGCCTAGAAGGCAGCTTGTCTGACTTAGCAGGAAGTTTCCCAGTAAATCTGTAGGGGTCTCTGTGGAGGACTAAAAATAGCAGCCCCTTCCCTTCCCTGTAAGTTGCAAATGGAATCAGAAAGCAGTAGTAAGTTCAATGAGATCCCAAAATAATCTTCACTTCATAAACTGATAGAGAATGCGGCTCATGCTGTCAAAAAATTGAGCTTCCCAGGACTCAATCTTAGGATCAGACCAGTTTGGCCACTTAGGGAGAGGCGCTGGGCCACAATGGGCTCCTGTTTCCCACCCTGCAGGAGAAAAGCTTGCACCCAGAAAGACAGGAAAAGGGGATGCTGTGAGGCCTGCTTCTTCCTTCCTACCCATCAGTCATGCTAAACTCCTCCCCCTTCTCAGGGAGGAGTGAGGAGGTGAAGCCTCTCTGCTAACTGAGTTTCTTTCAGAAGAAAGAAAACATCAGTCAGGAAGGGCTCTGGGCCACACACCTGTAATCCAAGCTACTTGGGAAACTGAGTCAAGAGGACCAGGAGTTTAAGACTGCCTTTGGCTACAAAGTGAGTTTAAGACCAGCCTGGGCTCCAAGAGACCTTGTTTTAAAGAAAAACAAAGAAAACAAAATAGGAAAAAAAAAGTGTTAGCTGGGCAGGGCCTGGTGGTACAAAGACACAGTCCCAACTACCCCAGAGCCTGAGGCAGGAGGATTACAAGTTTAAGGCCATCTGTGCTACAGAGTGAGTTCAGCCTAGGCAAAATTAATGAGACCCTGTTTGGAAAGAGAGAAGGAGAGGAGAGGAGAATCAGGAGGGTAAGGGAGGAGCCGGGAGGAAGTAAAAACTGGGAAGACTGTATTGTCCTGTTACGTATTAGGTGAGATTCAGTCGATAATTCTACTTTGCTTTCAGTCAAAATGGATTCTTCTTCAAAGCTGTGGAGTTTGAATCTAAATTATCTATCTCCAGAAATAGCTCATACACACGGCAAATACCCACCTTCCACAGGAATTAGAGCTCTTAGCCTAGAAATCATATATTTAAAAAAAATCAGTTGGGGAGGTAGCTGAGTGGAAGAGTACTATGGCTGAACCTGATGACCTGAATTCATTCTCTGAGATCTCATGGTAGAAGCTCTATACATGCCTTGGCATGGACCAAGACATGAGCACATACGTGCAAACACACACACACACACACACACACACACACACACACACACACACACAAATAAATTAAAAAATGGGGGGGAGGGGCAGGCACGGTGGTGGCGCACGACTTTAATCCCAGCTCAAAGGAGGCAGAGGCAGGTGGATTTCTGTAAGTTCCAGGCCAGCTAGGGCTACATAGTCAGATTCTGTTTGGGGAAAAAAAAAAAAAAAAAAAAAGAAAAAAGCAAAATTCAGAAGAAGGAACTAGAATTCATGAAAAAAAAAGAAGACATTACATAACCAGGGGCACTAGGTGGTAATAGTCCTTTGTGCCCACTCGCCATGCCCATCAAAGGTATCCCAAGAGCACGGAAGCCTCACACACTTCCCACGCCAACTGTCAGTGTCTCTCTGGATGATCTCAGAGCAGCCCGAGTGGATGTGAGTCACCCTGAGAGCAGACCAAAGCGGAACTCCTGCTGGCAGGAGAGGGTGCCACGGGGTGGATTCTGGGAAATGCAGGCACAGCAGTCAGCTGCAGGTTCCCACTTTCCACACTGCCGACACTGGGCATGGGCATGGCACAGAGCAAACGGTCAGCCTGGCAGCATGGCTGCCTGCCACGTGCTTTTGGTGTCTCTCGTGGGCACTTCCCTCTGCTCCTGTCTTCTAGGGGTTTATGTGTTGGTTTGGTTTGGTTTGGTTTTGAAACAGGGATTTATGGAGTTCAGGCTAGTCTCAGACTCACAATGCAGTTGAGGATGACTTTGAATTCCTGATCCTTCTGCCTCCACCTACTGAGTGCTGGGATAGCAGGCATGTGCTATTGCACCTGGTTTATGCCATACTGGGATCAAACGTGGCACCTGAGCATGTACCCAGGCATGTACCCAAGCGTGCACCTGAGCATGCACCCAAGCGTGCACCTGAGCATGTACCCAAGCATGCACCTGAGCATGTACCCAAGCATGCACCTGAGCATGTATCTGAGTATGCACCTGAGCATGCACCTGAGCATGTACCCAAGCATGCACCCAAGCATGCACCTGAGCATGTACCCAAGCATGCACCTGAGCATGCACCTGAGCATGTACCCGAGCATGCACCTGAGCATGTACCCAAGCATGCACCTGAGCATGTATCTGAGTATGCACCTGAGCATGCACCTGAGCGTGAACCTGAGCATGCTGGGCAGGCGGATTAGTACCACCAAGCCACATCCTCAGTTAACACTCATCACCGCTCCCTTTTTTTCTTCAAAGTTTTTTTTTTTTTTTCTCCTTTTTTTCTTTTTCCCAAGACAGGGCTTCTCTGTGTAAACCTGGCTGGCTGTCCTGGAACTTGTTCTGTAGACCAGACTGGCCTTGAACTCAGAGATCGGCCTACCTCTGCCTTCTGAGTGCTGGGTTTAAAGGTGTGCGGCGCCGCCGCCGCCGCCGCCGCCGCCGCCGCCACCACCACCACCACCACCACCACCTCCTGCCCTAACTCAGGGACTGAACGCATGCCAGCTGCTCCTCTGCTGATTTACATCCCCATATGTCTACCTTTTGTTTAGCTGTTGCTGTTTTCCCTTTGGTTTGGTTTGGAGATACTATGTAGCCCTGGCTGGCCTGGAACTTGCTACTTAGACCAGGCTGGCTTTGAACTCACAGAGCTCTACCTGTCTCTGCCTCCTGAGTGCTGGAAATAAAGGTGTATGCCACCATGCCTGACCTGGTTTTTAAATCTTTATTTACATGCATGTATGTGTGTCTGTGTGTGTCTATGCCACACATATGTATGGGGGTGCCTGTGGAGGCCAGAAGTGGGAGTCAGATCCTCTGGAACTGGAGTTTCAGGCTGTCGAGAGCTGCCTAACATGGGTGCTGGGAGCCAAACTTGGGTCCTCTTGAAGAGCAGCAAAGGCTTTTAACTACAGAGACATTTCTCCAGCCCCTGGCTTCCGCTTTTGAGACAGACTCACTCTAGTCCAGGCTGGAGGTCTCTGTTCAGGTTCTGCGCCCAGTGCTGGGAAAAGCCCAGGCTAACAGTGGAAATTTAGGCCACAGCAGTTTGAGACAATCTGTTCCCACCCTCGTTCTCAAATGTCTTCTCATCTATCCCCTGCCCCGCTAGCACCACCCGAAGGTCTCTGGTGCTGCTTTAGCTATCAACAGCTGGCACTGAGTTTTGCAGCCAACAGCTGCCCAGAATCAATCGAAACCATTTCCTCCAGAAGAGCTGACTGAGGTGTTACTCAGCCTCCGACCTGTCCTCAAATTCTTTCTCTTGCCCCCTGCAAAAGCATCTACCCGAAGGATCTGAAACTGGAACCGTTTTTACCAAGATGCGCAGTTCTGAGTGTGCATTGGATTTTTGAGAAATGCTTGGGTTGATGGTAAAAGAGCCCTGGCAGCTCCAAGAAGGTGCTGGAAGCCAAGTGTGGTGGTGCAGACCAGCAATCTCAATTGTGGGAGGAGGAGGAGGCAGGAGGATCTGGAGGTTGAGGACAGCTTCCAGAGTTTCAGTGCGAGCTGAGGTATATGTTGTAATAATAAATAATAATCATAAACACAAAACTAATTTTTTTTAAATGAAGAAGTTGTGTTATTCATAATGAACAAGAGCAGGCTTTCCTGCTGACTCATAACTGTCCCTATTTAGAGGGAAAGCCTGGGGTAACAAACATAGCTGCAGAGAAAAGCAACAGAGACCCAGTCGTGCCTCTGCAGAGAAGCAGCAGAGAATTGCCACTCTGGTGGGCCCATCCCCATCTCTGCTGGTTTCTTTCTTTCATGAACAAGATGCCCCCTAGGAAGCCGAACTTGCCTCTCCCCCACTCCCACAACAGACAGAAGACAAGGATTTTTGCTTAGCTCCACGTGGTCTCTGTCAACTGGGGACATGGAGGGAGCTGGTCCTGTCTCTATGGTCTCAAAGTAACTCAAGAGCAGAAAGCTGTGGACCTCTATTCTCTGGAGAACTAAGTGGTTTTAGAGACCTTCTACATTCGGAGTACATGGTTGCTTTCCTCGGCTCCGATCCTGTGGCTGTGAGGCAAGAGGGAGTGAGGGCCATGGCCTGGGCTTCGGGGAACCTTGGAGTGCACAGGGCGGCTGGGTGGGCCTGCCTTTTCTTCCATGATTCTGCTTGTGCATCTCTAATTTGGCCTCTGCACAGTGGCTGTCATGTGGCCTGGTGTTTACAGCGGAGATAACGGAGCCATGGCGATGTCTCTGTGTTTATACTGACCCCACGGCCCAAGACTCATCACCTGTACCTAGGGTAAACTCTGTCCAGTTTTTATCTGCTCAAAATACCAGGACGCCTCCGCTTCAAAGAGCCTGACCCTGTTGTCGGCTGCAGGGAGAAAACACAGCCAGAGTTGCTATTTACACCCCGAACTGTGAGCTGGGTAAAAATAGTGCTAGCAGCCGGGTCCGGCTTCAAACCCACTACAGAAAGAGGTTATTTTGGGAAGATTTTCCTTTCCACCCACAGCTCCGAAAATGGTCACTTCTCCGGAAGAAGAGAGACAATCCCACACAAAGGTGAAA
>CABHPR010117060.1:4537-31784 GCA_902168415.1 Peromyscus melanophrys
TTTTTTTTTTTTTTTTTTTTTTTTTTTTTTGGTTTTTTTCAAGACAGGGTTTCTCTGTGTAGCTTTGCGCCTTTCCTGGAGCTCACTTGGTAGCCCAGGCTGGCCTCGAACTCACAGAGATCCGCCTGGCTCTGCCTCCTGAGTGCTGCCAATCATCTAAATTTTATGAGAGCAGTAGAGATGGCTCAGCAGTTAAGAGTACTCTGCTCCTGCAGAGGACCTGAGTTCAGTTTCCAGAACCCACATCAGGTGGCTCACAATAGCCTGTAACTCCCATTTATAGGAGATCCAAAACCATTTCCTTGCCTCTAAAGGCATTGCACTTACGTGCATAAACACCCAGACATGTACATATTCACATATTCTTAAAAAATAAATCTTTTTAAAAGTTAAATATTTATGAAAATTTCATACACACAATGCATTTTTACCATATTCACTCCCTATTCTTCTCAAATGCATCCCTTCCTTCTAACTCTTCTTAAATTCTTGTCCTTTTTATTTTTTTAAGATAACCCCCAAGTTCAGTTTGTACATTTTATTTTTAAAAAACTCTTATTTAAAGTATTTAACTTTTTAAAAGTTAAGTATGTTATTGAGTCTATGAAATTCTATATTGAGAATTCACATCTAAGAATATTTTCAAGAATAGGAGGTAAAGCAACTATATGTGAGATGAATACTTATCAAAGTATATCTTTCTTAGGAATATATGTTAGTCTATACCTGATATTTGGAGTATATGTAGGTGGACCATATGTTCACTTTTTGAAAGCTGAAACCTGGTTGTACAAATATAAATACAGTGAAATTTGTAAATATTTTGTTAATTTTGTATCTAACCTATTAATTCTTGCCAGCCACTTGGAAATATATAATATTTGTATCCAGTCTTTATTATTCAAATGAGATTTTTTTTTAACTATTCCAGTTTTATTCAAAACTCACCTAGCCTTATAAAATTAAAAACTAAGAGCGTGTAATGGCCACTTAACTAATTTTCCCAAAGTAAGTGTTATATGTGTACTGCTGGTCATAAACAGGTAATTTTTAGGTAGAACACAATCAAGCGCTTTTTAAAATAATATATTTATTTTGGCATATATTAAAATGTAATTATACAGTATACTCATGGTTTCTGAAACTCCTGATGAAATTGAAATTGATGTTGAGATTTTAAAAGAGTCAGTGTAAAGAGAAATATTCTAGCATTATAAGTGGTCCATGGATGAGTAAAATTGGGGAAGTACTAATCTAAATAATGTCATTACTGAATAGATGAGAAAGTCATCCTATAACTAATTATAGCAAAGCTAGGATAAATCTTCTATCTCCTTTGTACATTCTAGTTTTTATTCTACAGAAGCCTGGTCCTTATTGTTGAAAGTTGAAAAAAGCCAATGTCCTTGCATAATATTACACTTCAGATTTGTGTTCTTCATTATATAATACACATAGAGTTAAATGAGTCCAAAGTAAGTGAGTTAACTTGCGCTCAGTAGCTCTCTGTGGCTAGGAATTCCCATGTTTGCACAAATACAGCCATCTACCATTGAGGAGTGTTCCACTGAGTGCTGCTCTAACCATTGCTTAGGAGTGCGATTCATGCTGCTACTTTTAAGTTTTCCCTCGTCACGGCTATGGTACTTATTAATTTACTCATCATAGTGAAGTTATTATAACCCAAGGTTAAATTGAAGGTACCAGTAACTTATAATTAAGATAATTCAGCATGGGAAATAAAGCTAGGATAGGGTTCTCAGATTCATACTAGATCACTTTATTGCAGGAAGTGGTTACTCTTCTTTAATTCATTTTTAATCAAATGAATATTATCTTAAATCTGTGGGTGGAGAGAAAAATACAAATATAGAGAAAAAGAAGGTACTTGTGTAAAGAATTCAACTTAAGAATTGTGCTTTGTTGATATTTTAAACCTCTTATTTTTAAACATTTTCAGTGAATGGACCTGACTGGACTTTTTGAGCCCATCAATAAACATGAGCGGTACCAAGCCTGATATTTTGTGGGCACCACACCAGGTTGATAGATTTGTTGTATGTGACTCAGAACTCAGCCTTTATCATGTGGAATCGGCTGTGAATTCAGAACTCAAAGCTGGATCATTGCGTCTATCTGAAGACTCTGCAGCTACATTACTGTCAATAAATTCAGATACACCCTATATGAAATGTGTTGCATGGTATCTCAATTATGATCCTGAATGTCTCCTTGCAGTAGGACAAGCAAATGGTCGAGTTGTACTTACAAGTCTTGGTCAAGATCATAACTCTAAGTTTAAAGATTTGATAGGAAAAGAATTTGTCCCAAAACATGCTCGACAATGCAATACTCTTGCATGGAATCCACTGGATAGTAACTGGCTTGCTGCTGGTCTAGACAAGCACAGAGCTGACTTTTCAGTTCTAATATGGGATATCTGCAGCAAATATACTCCTGATATTGTTCCCATGGAAAAAGTGAGACTTTCAGCAGGTGAAGCTGAAACAACATTATTAGTAACAAAACCCCTGTATGAGTTAGGGCAAAATGATGCCTGTCTATCTCTTTGTTGGCTTCCACGAGACCAGAAACTTCTCCTTGCTGGCATGCATCGTAACCTCGCCATATTTGATCTTCGGAACACAAGCCAGAAGATGTTTGTAAATACAAAAGCTGTTCAAGGAGTGACAGTAGACCCATACTTCCATGATCGTGTTGCTTCCTTCTATGAAGGTCAGGTTGCAATATGGGATCTTAGAAAATTTGAGAAGCCAGTTTTGACTTTGACTGAGCAACCAAAGCCCTTGACAAAAGTAGCATGGTGTCCAACTAGGACAGGTCTGCTTGCCACTTTAACAAGGGATAGTAATATTATTAGGCTGTATGATATGCAGCATACACCCACTCCCATTGGGGATGAAACAGAACCCACAATAATTGAAAGAAGTGTGCAACCTTGTGACAATTACATTGCTTCCTTTGCATGGCATCCGACAAGTCAAAATCGAATGATAGTTGTGACTCCCAACCGAACAATGTCCGACTTCACTGTTTTTGAAAGGATATCTCTTGCCTGGAGCCCGATTACATCATTAATGTGGGCTTGTGGTCGCCATTTGTATGAATGCGCAGAAGAAGAAAGTGATAATTCCTTAGAAAAAGATATAGCAACCAAAATGCGCCTCCGGGCTTTATCAAGGTATGGACTTGATACGGAGCAGGTATGGAGAAACCACATTTTAGCTGGAAATGAAGACCCACAGCTCAAGTCACTCTGGTATACTCTGCACTATATCCTTTGTCCTGTTAACTTTTTGAGGCAAATTGGGGAAACATGATGAATGTTTTATATGCAAACACAAATTATATAATCTAAAATTCTGAGGTAAAATTATTTAAAACTGTTGAAAGTTTTAGTTTGTGGACTGGGGGCAGGAAAGTGGTCAGTAAAGTAAAACTGTCTTATTTGTATAGATTCTTATGAATTTGCTCCTAATTAAAATAATTTTAACTTTGAAATATTTTATTATGCATAATTACCAGTATTTCCTATGCATTTAAATACTTATGAAGCAGTATACAGAAGATATGGATCAAAAATCTCCAGGCAACAAAGGATCATTGGTTTATGCAGGAATTAAATCAATAGTAAAATCATCTTTGGGTAAGAAAATTCCATTTTATATTTTAAATACATTTATAACTTTTGGAGTCTTTACTTGATTCCTAGTTGATTAAGATTGCTTCAGGACTGTGTATATAAATACCTCTATCCCTCTTGGCTTTCTGATGTGCTGTTTTAGTGACTGGTTAAGTACATTGAGTGCATTTATACCCAGAGGCTTTGTAGAAGGAACTTTGATTCCTCCCAGGTGACACAGACCTTTCTTAAATCGACTCATTTACTATTCCGTGCTGTTTATTTGAAGACCCACTTTAAGAGTTCATTTATAAGATGCTGATTGTTAGCCATGATTATATCACAGCATCTTGTATTCTAAAGACTTAATTTAAAGATCTCTAACTGAAGAAGATCCCTGTGATTTTGCTTCCCAAATACTTTCACAAGGACTGTGATATGACATGAAGTATGGCCTAACTTGAAGAATACCTGGAAGTCCTTGATGAGTAAGTGAAGGAATCAATTAATGGATAAATTAATGTAAGATTTATATTGATAAACCATTTACGAATAAAAGATTCCCCCCCTGACCCCCCAGTCTACCTTCAAACTGTTTGCTTTAAGCAGTTGTTCTTACTCTTTTTATTGGAATTAATTGTGACAATGTTATATTGTCTCTTAGGGTTCAACCTCCACATTTTATTAGTCTATTTGTACTCCATCCAGTTAAGGTGCTAGAAAAATCATTCGCATTATTTAGTCAAAACCATAGCAGAAATAATAAGTCCAAGTAGATTTTTCTTATAGGACTTGCTTCACTGTGCTAGAAGTAGCACTGAATGCACAATAACATGCTCTTTTAGAGTAGGGTTAACATTTCAGTGAAGCTGCTGCGTTTGTTATAGTGGATTTCCTTTTTGAGGACTTTGAAATTACTTTGATGCGCAGTGCTGAAAGATGAACAGCCAGCTTCAGATCTGTTTCATTTTGTGGTTTTTTTTTTTTTTTTTTTTTTTTTTGCCAGCTTCAGATCTATTTCATTTTGGTGTTTCCCCCCCTCCCATTAGAACTACACCAGAAAGTGTAACCTTTATCATAAGAAATAAAATGAGTAAGTTTAGTGAGAAACTGCCTTTTTTATTAACAGAAGTAAAAAGGCAGGCATAATATATGGTCACCATTTATAAACCTGAATATGCTATGATTTGTGAGTTTAAAACCACTGCCACAAAGAATTAAGTATTGGCAGGTGGTGGTGGCACACACCTTTAATCCCAGCACTCGGGAGGCAGAGCCAGGCAGATCTCTATGAGTTTGAGGCTAGTCTGGCCTACAGAGCAAGATCCAGGACAGGTATCAAAGCTACACAGAGAAACTCTGTCTCAAAAAACAAACAAACAAACAAAAAACAAAGAATAAGTACTATGTTGATATAATTTATAGTATTGGGCAATGGGCTAAGAGTCAGAGTACAGGAGGAATATAACCAGAGAGCAAGCAGTATGTTGGAAATACTGGTATTTTATGGGGTAGATGAAATTGTTCAAAGAACCCAAAGAAGTACCTTAAAGTGGAGAATGGTGGTGGAATAGGAAAAGCATGGGAAGCTTATATTCATGCAGACAAGGGAAAGAAGTCACTTCGTACTTTAGATCTGATTGACTGAGACAACTGAACAGTATGAAGAGAAACCATCAACTATAAATAATTAAACTAGGCTATAGAAGGGAGGAATAAAATGATAACTAGTGGCGGGAGCTAACCTAGAGTAGAGGGGAGGACTGCTGTTGCTGTGTTTGCAGTTTCAACATAAGATTAAGCATGTTTAAATGCTGATTGGAAAAAGCCATGCATGTGAGTGAATGGGCATGCACATGCTACTGCACACATGTGGAGGTCAGAAGACAACTTTTGGAAGTCGGTGCTAGCTATCTACCTTGCTAAGGGAGGGTCTTTCCTACTGTGTATAAACTTCATACAGTAAGTAGTCTTACCAGCCCATGATGAATTTCCTCTCTTTACTTTCCATCTCCCAGAGTGCTGAGATTCAGGTCATTCCATCTGGCCTTCTGTGAGAATTCAAGGGCTGGAACTCAGGCTCATAGGCTTGTAGCTTGGACTTAACTGCTTAAGCTATTTCTTCCACCCCACTTCCTGTCTTTAATACGGCAGAAGGTTGTATAATAAAAGGCTTGGCCAGCTTTCCACCCAACACAGTGAAATTTTGTTTATACTTGAAAAAATTTAACATTGATCTAGAAAAACTTATATGTTCAAATTGATTGAAAGAAGCAAATTCACTAAGATTTTGTTTTTGTTTTCTTAACACCAAAGTATTCTTATAGTGTATTATTTTTATCACATATATATATTTTATACACATTTGTGTGTGTGTGTGTGACATATACAAATGCATATGATCTGATTGGTGATTTGAGACTATTTTAAGCTGTTATTTTAGTGTGTGAGTATGCTTGTTCTCTTTGCAAGCATTAATAAGATATTGATTCTATTAATATGGGCAATATCAGATTCAGTGAAAAGTTTTTCATTTTTGTGTTGCATATCATGCACAGATTTTATTTCGCTTTCATAGATATGTTAAAATTTTATAGATATTAAAAATTGTAATATAACGATCCATGTGAAATTCATGATATCACATTTCTTTTTTGATAATCCTAATTAGCCACAGCATAGTTGCCAAGCTAAGAAAGAATCCCTGAGCTGCCAGAGTTCAATTCATTAATTAAAAATATTCTATTTAAAAATAAGTAATTTGGGGCTGGAGTTGGGAGTATACTTGCCTAGCATGCAGGAAGCCCCAGGTTTAATCCCCAGCATTGCATATAGCTGAGGGTGTTGGTGAACTCTGTAATCCTAGCTCTTAGGAGGTGGAGGCAGAAGGCTCAGAAATTTAAGGTCATCCTTGGCTACATAATGAGCTCAGGGCCAGCTTGGACTACATGAGAGCCTGTGTGAGGGAAGAAGTAATTTTGGTGGGAGAGTGGTGCTCAGCAATAGATTGGTACTTAGCCTACGTGAGGTCTTGACTTCACTCCCCATCTCCAACCTCTCTACCTCCCACCCCTCAGAGAAAAACCCTTTTGACTGGTGATGTAGCCCAGTAGCAGAGCACCTGCTTAGCACATTCAAGGCCAGGTTTAATCCACAGCACCACAAAATAACTAATTCATATATGGTTATTTAATTAGTTTATTAACTCACCTTACAACTTTGCCATAAAGCGAAAAGATATAGTTTAAAATACTAACATGGATAATATTTTAGACTTGTCACAAACCACCATCAAGGTGATAATCACACAAGCTACTTAAAAGTATGAATTTTAGGTATTGTGGAAAGCTTAGATCTACTTTTATTCCTTATAAGGTATTTAGACTAAGTGATTTTTATTTATATACATAGATATACATATATAAAGTTTAACTTGAAAATGACAGCTAAGTTTTAAATATTTTTCTCTATATAATTATTTGTCTGTCTTGAGACAGGGTCTCTCTGTGTAGTCCTGGCTGTCCTGGAACTCAGTATATAGACCAGGCTGGTCTGGAACTCATAGAGATCCATTTGCCTTGGCCACCATGCTGGGATTAAAGGCATGCACCACCACACCCAGCTATTTTTCTCTTTTTAATGTTTATTTTTTTATTTTTTTATCTCTTGACAGATTAATTGTGACTAGTCAGCTTTGGATCCTTTGCTACTTTTCTATAACAGATTATCTCATTGTCTCCATGAGTCAAGTCTGGCCACTGCTCAAAGTCTCACAAAAGTAAAATGAACATTGTGGCTAAATGTTAATATTTCCTTCTAGAGATCAAAGTACTCTTCCAAATTCATGTGCTTGTTGGTTAAGTTCAACAACCACAGAAACAGGTTGAAGGCACATGTAGGAGATAAAGTTCCTCAGAATGGGAAAGAATTGGATTTAGATAAGATTTGGCTTTAGATAGAAAGATGCACACATCACATCCTTTACTACCAGAGGTGGGGTAGTTTTTAGGATTTTGAGACCAGAGGCTGAGAGGCCAAGGGTTCCTTGTAATTATAGTTGTAGCACTAAGCTATGCCCGTCTCTCTGGTCGGCCTGCCTACTCATGGCTCCTAAAGGTTGTTCACAGTTCTTTGCTTCTCATAGACTCCCTTACCAATATGGCAGCTCTGACTGCTTTAAGACCAAGAGATCTCTTTTCTACTGCTTCTCTTCTTTGTAGACTCTCTTTAAGGGTTGACCTGATTAATTTAGGCTGAGACCATATAACTGGCCACTGAGTCACTCACAGTCAATTGAGTAAGGACCTCAGTTAGCTCTGTCTGTAAAATTCTTTCATCTCTGCTATGCTTTGTTGTCTAGACACAAACCACAGATTCAGCTCAAATTCCAGAGGGAGATTATCCAAGGGTGTGTTTCCCAAGCTGTAAGGAACCCTGAGACCCTACTTCATCCTGCCTACAATCAATGGATTGAACACCCTCCCCCCCCCAACAGACACACCCAGGGTTTTCCTATGTAGCTTTGGCTGTCCTGGAACTAGCTCTGTAGACCAGACTGGCCTCAAACTCACAGAGATCTGCCTGCATCTGCCTCTGGAATGCTGGGATTCAAGGCATTAGACACCACTACCTGGCAAACTGATTGAATTCTAAAAGCTCATTTATTTACTCTTGATCTATTCATCTATATAAGTATCATTGAATTATATATAAGTATATAAATATATAATTGTTGTAAGTTACATGTGTAAATTACTAAATAAAGGAAGTTTGTTATATGGACACTCATGTTTCCTCATTCATAATTTAATTTTTTTGAAAATACTTTTTGTATTTTTGACAATTTGATCATAAAACTTTCTAGAACATTTAGGGATGTGTTATAGTTGATAAAGTCCCTAAACTTCATGTTTGTACGCTTTGTCTTTATTTGCCTAAATGAAATTACTTTGCCTTTATTACCAACTGCCATGATTTCAGTGTAATGCTATAAAAATAGTAAGTTTTTTTCTTTAAAAAAAAAGATACAGTTTTCTAATTTAATAGCGGAGTGAGACATAGTCAGGTCATTCCCATTGGATTTTCTCTTTATTGTCTACCTTGAAGTCCTTTGGTGACTGTAATCTCCTTTTTCATTCATGTGGATAGTTATACAAAATATAACCGTCAGACAGAGGTGGTCCAGCCTGTCCTGTTAAGGACGTGTGACTGCACATACACAGCAGAAAATGAAGAGCACTCAAGTGCCTTGCTTTCCAAGGCAGAGGGCATGCCTTGTAGATAAAATAATTCAACTACCTACTCTGTTGGAGCTTGTTCTAATGAGAGAACAGAGGTGAGGATTGATGTTCATTGCTGTCTGGAGGACAGAGGAAACAAGTGGTGAGTTAGATAAGAGCTATATATTTTAGAGGGTTGAAGCAGCGTCTCAGCTTAGTGGGCCTGAACATTCATTCTTATAGCAATAGCTTCTTAGTACTTCAATGGTGCTGTAAAATGTTTTATTTAAAATTTCAGTATGCTGCTTATTTATGCTATCATAAGATTATGGCTGAGAAATTGAATATTCTGAATGTTGTTGAAATGTTTTTTTGTAAAACTGAAGTGTTGCCTAATATATTTCAAAATAACAGTAAACCAACAATATAAAATGTTTTCTGTTTTTAGGAATGGTGGAAAGCAGCAGACATAATTGGAGTGGCTTGGATAAGCAAACTGATATTCAGAACTTAAATGAAGAGAGGATTTTAGCATTACAGCTTTGTGGGTGGATAAAGAAAGGAACGGATGTAGATGTGGGGCCATTTTTGAACTCTCTTGTGCAAGAAGGAGAATGGGAAAGAGCTGCTGCTGTGGCTTTGTTCAACTTGGATATTCGACGAGCAATCCAAATCCTGAATGAAGGAGCATCTTCAGAAAAAGGTATTAGGTTATGTTCTGAGGATTGTCAGTTCATAGAATCTGCTAAAGAAAGGATGTGGATAGTTTTCAGTTACCTAGCCACATCTTAAACACATTTTTATTGAAAGGGAAAGTATATAGTGCTAAGCAGTAAATATTAGCCAGTCCCATATTTATATGCCTCAGGATAGGTCATTAAAAACAAAATGTTCTTAAATGACATTTTAATAATAAGTTTTCCAGCATGTATTTCCATTTTCGTTTTAAAGAAGGATCATATACATTAAGGAATGTATGTTGGAACTGTTTTTGTTTGTGAGCACCTTTACTACAAACATCTAAATATATTTTACTGTATACTTTCTCTTTGGTAGGAAACTAAATGATATTTTTGTTTAGACCGATATAAATTCTTTATGGAAAGCATATTGTGATCTGGAAAATGTTCCTACTTGAGTCTGATGTTTGTGTAGCATAGAAAGGAAGGAAGGAATGAAAGAAAGGAACAAAGGTGATAAAGTTTCAATTTGCCAGAGATGCTTAGAGAAACAGACCAGTCAAAAACCAAGACCACCCCCTTTGTTTTGTTTTTTGTTTGTTTGTTTAGATGGGTTTTCTCTGTGTATCCCTGGCTATCCTGGAATTCGATCTGTAGAACAGGCTGGCCTTGAACTCAGAGATCTGACTGCTTCTGACTGCTGAGTGCTAGGATTAAAGGTGTGTGCCGCCACCACTGCCTGGCAAGTTGTGATTTTTGTTTGTTTGTTTCTTTTTTTTTTTTTTTTATTATCAGTTATATAGTTCACTTGAATTCCTAGGGTGTATATAGCTATTTATCTTTAATACATATAGAAAATTATTTCTGAGTTTCAGAATACTAAATTCTTACTTGCTCTGGCCAACCTTTAACCCATTCATAGTTCATTTATACCATAAAAAAATAAACATGCCATTGACTGTAAAATATTTATTTTCATTCTAAAAGTTAAAAAAGTTAATCCTTTAGCTTGAGCATCTTTACCTTTACTTCAAGGAAAGCCTTCTGCACTTGATAGTATGAGAGGTATGTAATGCCATTAAAAAGAACAACAACACATAGAAGACCCTGGGTTTAATGTGTAGCACTGCCCTCCCTCCCCCAAAAGGGACTCTATTTCTAATTCAATTTTGCTACAACCTGAAAGCATACTTTCCTATCATGTGTACCTGGAAAATTTGGTATTCATATGCTTTTGTTTTAAAAGACTTAAAGCTTTAAGAGTAGGCAGGGGAATGAAGCACCAAGTATCTTGGAAGACATTTTTGTAAAAGTGAATAATGAAGCTGCTAAGAATAGAAAGTGGGGGGCGGGGGTAATTGTTTTAATTGGAAAAGAAAGAATGTAGAATCAAGAGCTGTAAGAAAGGTAGACAATGCTTAAGAAAAAAGGCAAAGGGAGATCGTAGCTTTCACAGTTGGAGCGAAACTTAGAAGGCCATGCAGAACTGAAGAGCAGGTTGGCAGCTTCCAAGCAGTCCTGTACACCACAGAGCAACTGTCTAAAAATCATTGGTAACAAATGCTTTGTGTCAAACACGTCTAAGTGCAGTTTTGTGATAGTTCTGATAGCTCATTTTGGCCTAGAAACTTTTCTAAGTGTATTATAATAAAAATACTGAACCTGTTTTTCTCCAGTTGACACTTCGTATATCAGTATATGTATTCTATAATTAGAAGTAGGGCTGGGCGGTGGTGGCGTACGCCTTTAATCCCAGCACTCAGGAGGCAGAGTCAGGCGGATCTCCGTGAGTTCGAGGCCAGCCTGGGCTACAGAGCGAGATCCAGGACAGGCACCAACTACACAGAGAAACCCTGCCTCAATCAATCAATCAATCAATCAATCAATAAACAAATAAATGACTAGAAGTAGGAAAATGAGACAACTTTGAAAATGATAGTGGTGGGGTTTATACATTTACTATCAGTACTCTGAGATAGCATAGATGACCTTACCGATAAGGGTGCCAGTGATTTTGGTAAGATGGTCTTACTTGAAAATGATAGTGGTGGGGTATATACATTTACTATCAGTACTCTGAGATAGCATAGATGACCTTACCGATAAGGGTGCCAGTGATTTTGGTAAGATGGTCTTACTTGTCTCCATTTAGATACCAAATAATAATATAACACAAAGGAGACAGCTGGACAAAGAACTTGACAGTTAAATGTTGTACTTGCTGCTGTGGAAGCAGCCCAGTGGTAAAGCATGCCAATAGGATTCTGCGTTCAATGTCCAGTACAGCAGAAACAAAGTGATTATTATGCACAGAATTACATGTGTGTATATGAATTGTTTTTTTTTCTTTCTACTCTACCAAATTTAACAGTCTTAATTTTTTTTCTTATTCAAGTGGGCTTCTTGTTTTGGGATAAAATTCACCCCTGATCACTGTCTTGAGAATTTAAGAACTGTGGGGAAGAAGTTATTAATCTTCTGATCGCTTTGATTAGCTGTATATTTTTAACCTACAGGAGATCTGAATCTCAATGTGGTAGCAATGGCTTTGTCAGGGTATACGGATGAGAAGAACTCCCTTTGGAGAGAGATGTGCAGCACACTCCGATTGCAGCTCAACAACCCCTATCTGTGTGTCATGTTTGCCTTTCTGACAAGTGAAGCGGGAGCTTATGATGGAGTCTTGGTAAGTTGTTTTGTTTCCCTAGATGCTCCTTTGAATTATAACAGGTTTGCTCTTTCTAATTCTGTTAATACAGATTTTTAGCTACAGAACCAAGACTATTTCATCCTTTACTGAAGGACTGAGCTGTAGAAATGTACAACTATAAACATGCACGTATTTGCTGTTTAAATTGTGTGTGTGTGATGTATATGTGTGTGTACAACTGATGATCAGTCAGTCAGTTTTGGCTAAGGTGTCCATACATCTTAAGTTAATGTTGGTCATTTTCAGACAGTTTCTGTTTGGAAAACAATTATATAATCACCTGATTTACACCAGACTACATTTGATTTAGTCTTTCAAGTATTTTAGTCCCGTGTGTAAGCACATCATTTCTTCCTTGTCATGAAGTGAGGTTTCCTTACTCATTTCAGTTGTTGAGTCACAAGCTTCACATTAAACCTCTTTGCTTTGTACTCTCTGTCTTCTTTCCAGCGATGAAAAGAACTTTCTATGTTAAGATGTAGTCCTCTGTTTGCTTTTAGAGCATTTCTTATAAAAGATGCACTGCTTCAGTAATTGGCAATCTATAAGATTTGTAAAAATGTGTATTTTATTGAGCTATCGTACTGAAAATTTAAATAAATGTTAGTGTCTATTTTGACAGTGTCCAGTTTATTTTGTCCATTTCTTTTAGTAAACTTCTAGTGAACCTTTCTGAACTTCAAATTAATATCAAGGAATGTTTATTTTTAACTGTTATTACTACCTTTGTTAACCAGATTTTTAAGTCTTGTGTTTGAGCTAACAGGATACTTACAGCAAGTGCTAGGGAATGAGACTGTTTAAACATTACATTTCTGTGTTTTAATTTGTTACCTATAATAAGATCCCTTCTTCTCTTATACCAAAAGGGAGAGCTGAGAAGGAAGGTCATATATCCAAGCTATTTCAAGAATGTATGCTATTTAATGTCTATGTACTTTCATTTTATATTGTATATTATATTTATGTGAGTGCTGAATTTAGAAGCCATATAAAGAGCCAGTCTTGCTCTGCCAGTCTAATCTTAGCTATTCAGTTAACTTTTAGGGCTCTAACTTTCTCAGATATAAAGACAATAAAGTGGGTATCAACTGAAAGGAAAACAATAGAATGATTTTGATAGAATTTGGATCTTTTTGCTACCTATAATTTTTTTTTCTTACTGCAAAATGACTTGTACATTTTTAAATTTATAGTAATAGTTTCAAAGTAGTTTTTTTCTAATACCGATAAATAAAATGGTGCCTCTGAAGAGTGCTGCAAACCACCTATATTGGACAGAAGTGTCTGTTCACTGGTTTTAGGCTTTGTGTTTAAGAGTTACAGTTTTTTTTAAAGATAGGTTTTTTTTAATTTTGCGTATGTGGATGTTTTTCTGGATGTATGTCTGTGTACTGTATGTGTGCAGTGGCAGAGGAGGCCAGCCAGATGTGAGTGTCGAGTTCTCTGGAGCTGGAGTTCAGGCTGTTTGTGAGCCACTGTGTGGATGCCGCATAATTAAACCTGGGGCCCCGGAACAGTAGCCAATGCTTTTTTTTTTTTTTTTTTTTTTTTAATTTAAGAATTTTTTTAAAATTCATTTTACATACCAACCACAGATTCCCCCTCTCATTCTTCCTCCTGACACCTTCCCAGCCTCCTCCCTCCCCATGACCCATCCCCCATCCCCTCCTTCAAAAGGATAAGGCCTCCTATGGGGAGTCAGCAAAGCCTGGTACATTCAGTTGAGGCAGGACCAAGCCTGGAGGCAGGACCAAGGCAGGACCCCTGCATCAAGGCTGAGCAAGGTATCCCACCACAGGTAATGGGCTCCAAAAAGCCAGCTCATGCACCAGGGATAGATCCTGACCCCACTGCCAGGGACCCCTTAAACAGACCAAGCTACATGACTGTGTCCCATATGCAGACGGTCTAGTCCAGTTCCATGGAAGTTCCACAGCTGTTGATCTAAAGTTCATGATTTCCTGCAAGCTTGGTTCAGTTGTCTGTAGATTTCTCCATCATGATCTTGACCTCCCTTGCTCATATAATCTTTCTTCCCTCTCTTCAACTGGACTTCTGGAGGTTGGCCTGGTGCTTGGCTGTGGATCTCTGCATCTGCTTCCATCAGTTACTGGATGAAGTTGTCAATGTTTTAACCACTGAGTCATCTTTTCAGCCCCAAGTTATTAGTATTCTTAATAAAATCTGTACTGGTATACCCAGTTCATAGATTTCCTAGATTTGGTGATTAATTTTATGTTGCTGTTTCTTCAAAATTGATTGCTTTGAAAGAAGGAGTAGATGACATTTTAAATTTGATATTCTGTGCATCATGGCTTATAGTTTATATTGGTATTATAGAAGAATGAACTGATTTTTTAAATATATATAACTGAATTAGGCAGGTCGTTGTTTGAGAGGTAAATCTGTACTGTCAAGGACAACAACCTTAATACTGTGTTTCCTAATAGTAACATCAGAAAAGGCTTCTTTGGCAATTGGTGACTCTTCCAACATCTGAACATATATACATATGAAAATGTATTTTATATATATATAATATATATATATTATATATATATATAGTAACACATGAAAATAAACTTACATACTAGGTACATATTTAGTCTCTGTAAAAACTGAAAAATGAAGGCATGTACAATTGTTTGTTTGGTTTTTTTCCAGTATGAAAACAAAGTTGCAGTACGTGACAGAGTGGCATTTGCTTGTAAATTCCTTGGTGACACTCAGGTGAGAACTGATTCAGTTCTATATTTGAGGTGATTACTGGTTACTATGAATTATTTTAAGAAACTAATCTTTATATATCATTATATACCTGAAAATTTTTATATAAAATCTAAAAAGGTAATTATTACATTGAAATTATAAATATACATGTAATATCTAAATTTGTTTTACAATGTTGACTTGATGTTTAATTTAATTTTGCTTTCAGAAGAAAACTTAGCAGATAGAAATTTTAAATTGGTGTTAGCAATGCTGTACACAGATCTTTGATTTCAGTACCTCAACACTGAGCTGCTGCCTCGGAGGGTTGTGAGGATGAAACGCACACGGATGACTAGCAGTGCTATTGTAATGACAGCGTGGGGAACTGAGGAGAGTGCTGGCTGGAGTGTAGAATAGGAGGAAGTTAGGCCATGTGAAGAAGTAGTTTTTATTGATGATTCTCCACGTGTCATTCCAATTCTGTGATTCTCTTCCATGCCACCACGAGAGACAGGAGGACACTTCCCTTAGAGTTAGCCGTCTATAATCATAGGAAATGTCACTTTTGGAATGATTCTGGGAACTAGTTAGATAGCACCGTTGAAAAACTCAGTGGAATCCTCTAGAACCTGTGGAAATACCTGCCTGGGTGTACGCATGTAACCCCAGGGCTGGGTGGCAGAGAAAGACATCTGATGTCAGTCTCTGGCCTCCACACATATCCTTGCATACATGTCACACTAAAATAAAGTGATTATGGATCCTGTAGTGGAACTTGAAATAGATGTAGACTTTTTAGTACATGTCTAGATTTTGGCAAGAGGTTCTGTCTTAAAATGTTTTCCATCAAGAATAAAATTGTTTTAAATATAGTAATTCTCAGTTATAGAATGTGTAGTGAAACAGATTGCATTAGAAAAATCACTTTGAATTTTTTCAGTTAAATAAATACATCGAAAAGCTGACCAACGAAATGAAAGAGGCCGGCAATTTGGAAGGAATCTTGCTTACAGGCCTCACTAAAGATGGAGTGGACTTGATGGAGAGCTATGTGGATAGAACTGGGGATGTCCAGACGGCAAGCTACTGCATGTTACAGGTCAGTGCAGTCTAACACTGGTCTACAGAGCCAAAATGCCAAGCCATGCTCTGCATGGCATGTATCTCCTCAGCTAAAGCACACATGCTCTTTTCCTTGCTTAGGAGTTTTGGTTTGTAGTTTGACCTTGTTGATCTGTTGAGGACTTGGGTTGTATCTTACTGCCTCTGATCTCATCAGCTTATCCAGGTTTTTCTTTCAGTCTGAGAAATACCTCTCTTGACTGCATCTGAGTTTGTGTGAAGCTCAAATGGAACCAGAGCCTCAGGTCAGAGTTCAACCCATCTTTCATAAAGGACTCCCTCCCCTGATATGAACTGTGGTTTCATTTGAACAACAGAAGAGAAGTTATACTTCAATTCTTTTAACCCTGAGTGTCCTTTTTCATTACCAACAGGGTAATTTTAATAACTAGTTCATCAATATTTTTTTTTTCATTGCTTTAACAGTCCAGTGGTTAAACCAGATTCCAGGAAAAAGTTGCTTTCTACTTTACCTTTGTGGGAAACTTGAGGTCTGTCTCTGCTATGTCCAGCAGCCGTAGCCTCTCGTGCATGAGCGCCTCTTTCCTTGGTGCCTTCTTCCTTTTATGTGCAAGCCTGCCTTACCTGGGTAAACCAGTCAAAATGTGCTTACCCCTCTCTTCAGCTTATATAAAACATCAAGCCACCACCCATGTGAGCAAAAGTATTCCGCCATATAACTTTTCTCATTGGATGAGATGTTTGTCTTTTAAATGAACTACTGATATATGGCTACAGAGTACAGATGGGTTAGTAATAGCACAATTTGTAAAATGTTAAAATGCAAACAATCAGTACATAATGTGACCTTTAAAACATCTAGTCTGATAATTGCTGGTATTCATTTGAGATGTTTCCTCTGTGTCTGTTTATTTAGATTAACTCTGCTATCAGGCTGTTTTCATTTGGTTTGTTCCCTTTCCTTTTGTTCCTTGGTTTCTCCTGCCTTATTGTGTACCCATTGCTTCTTTCTGTATTTCCCCTTATGTCTCCTATTGACCGCTAGCTATGCCTTTCTTGTTGTCTTTTTGTTAAATATGGTGCTCTGGGTCTCCCAGTATGCATCCAGAACTCATCCGAGTCACATTTCCCTCATACTGCATTTCACACCTGACGTGTCGTCACAGCCCCCCTTTCCTACCTCACA
Organism: Peromyscus melanophrys; assembly: GCA_902168415.1. NCBI lineage: Eukaryota > Metazoa > Chordata > Mammalia > Rodentia > Cricetidae > Peromyscus > Peromyscus melanophrys. Next base: position 21,774 of record CABHPR010117060.1, read on the forward strand.
CTAGCCCTGGGCTTTTCTTAAACTTCACATTTTTACACGTATTATAACAGTGTAATTTTATTTATGCATCTTTTCCTTTGTCCAGCCATCATATATTTTATTCTATACTTTATAAGCTCCAACTTACAGTGTCATTTTTGTTTTAGTTAGTAATTTGTTTGTTCTATAAATTATAAAAAGAGGAATTACAGACTTATTTGTTTGTTCATTACTGTTCCTAGTGTCTGTTCCTCCTGTGGATATGAGTTTAATCTTCTTTCATCACCTTGTTTATTCTCCAGCATTTCTTGTAATACAGGTGATGGCCCAGCTTACATTTAACAGAAGCATCTAGTTCATCTTGGTTTTTCTTGCAGTGCTTTAAAGAGGTGCTTTCATATTTGTCTGGCCTCTTTGGTTTGGATGAGATATTAGCTGTTTTCCTTGCTATGTGGGATGGTTCATGTCTCCCTGGATTTATTTCAAGAAGCCCTGTGATTTTTCAGGAAATTGTTTGGGTCTATTATTTCTGATTTTTTTTATCTCTTCCACACTCTTGATCTCCTTTTCTTCTTGGCCTTTCTGTGCATAAACAAGTTCTAGTGTTCAGAGCCTGGCGTGCTGGTCGTTTTCTTCTTTCCTTTTTTTTACTTAGCTCCTCCTCTTCAGTGGGACCATTTCTTTTCCTCTTTTCTCTTGTTTTGAGACAGGTTCTCATTGTGTAGCCATGGCTGGCCACGGATTCATTATGTAGGCCAGGCTGGGATCCGCCTCGCCTACTTCTGTGTGCTGGGTTTAAAGGTGTGTGCTTTCATGCCCAGCTTCAACTGGACAATTAATGTTGGTTTGTTTATTTGCTCTTCTCTCTATCACTGCCCTTGGTCATTAAACTTGCCAGGAACTTTTTTTTCTCCTATATCCATAAGTATTTTTAAAAATAAACTTTGTTATAGTTTGTATTCCTTATTTACTCACTAGTTTAAGGGATTATTTTCCTTAAGTCTTTAAGTGTTTTTCTTTGAGCATATTTCTTTGAATGTGCTACATACTGCATTAAATCTTTCTTCTGTCAACTCTGACATTTATATGTGTTTTAGAAATATTCTTACTGGTCAAATTGATGTTCTGAATGAGAAGAACTTTAAAGTAAACTTAGGAAAACCAATTCTTGCTTCTCATTAATGCCTATGTGCATTTCATATTTAACTTATGTGAAAACAACATTTCACTATTAGATATGACGGGCACGATTCAGTATTAGTTTAAATGTCATTAAGTAGTTTTGATGTGTAATTTGGATACTGTTGCTGGAAAATTTCTCTCGAGCTCCCAAGTCCCGCCAGCTCCCAAGTCCCACCAGTCCCAGAAACCACTTACAAAATAAACACACAGACGCTTACATTATTTAAACTGCTTGGCCATTAGCTCAGGCCTATCATTGTCTAGCTCTTACTCTTATATTTAGCCCATTTCTATTAATCTCTACTTTGCCACGTGGCTCGTGGCTTACCAGTACTTTACATCTTTCTTCTCCTTGCCGCGGCTCCCGCCAGTCCCCCTATCCTTCCTTCCTCCTCAATTCTCCTCTCTGTTAGTCCCGCCTATACTTCCTGTCTGGCTATTGGCCAATCAGTGTTTATTGACATATAGCAATATCCACAGCAGGATACATTATAAGCAGAGTTTTTGAATCCATAAGTTTTAATACTTAGGACAGGGGGACTTTTATCATCATGGACTACATTAGCCAGGAGGGTGGATAGTTTTCCACTTGCTCTGTAAACTCAAAAAGGAGTTCCACTTCCTGGTCAGGCATGTTACAAAGGTGTGTGCCTACATCACTAGTGAAGTCCAGCTTAGGGCAGAATAGTGAGATTTTCCTCATAGTTTTCCACTTGCTCTGTAAACTCAAAAAGGAGTTCCACTTCCTGGTCAGGCATGTTACAAAGGTGCATGCCTACATCACTAGTGAAGTCCAGCTTAGGGCAGAGTAGTGAGGCTTTCCTCATTAGGAGCCAGTTTTGGGGAAAAGGCCATTTCCTCTGAGTTACTCATACCATGTTCTACCCAGAATCCTCTCATTTAAACCAGGACATTGGAAATATTTGAAACAATTCATGGTTTTTTGTTTGTTTGTTTGTTTTTAGGGTTCACCTTTAGATGTTCTTAAAGATGAAAGGGTTCAATATTGGATTGAGAATTACAGAAATTTATTAGATGCCTGGAGGTTTTGGCACAAACGAGCTGAATTTGATATTCATAGGAGTAAGTTGGATCCCAGTTCCAAACCTTTAGCACAGGTAAGTAGGTTGTTCCAGAGAGAATTAAATTTAATGTGAGCGTCAGATTACTCTTTTACTTATATTGAGTTTTTCTTATTGTCTTTGTCTGTTCCAGAACACACTTCGTTCTTAATTTTTTCCTGTTTTATTTTATTTTACTTTTTTGTTTCCTAACAATCATCTTGTACAGCTGACCTATACTTTGAGATAAAACAAAGGACAGTAGGCCCAGATGATCTCAGGAAAGCTCAATTGCTAGGGCTGCCTGAGATTCAGTGTCTGCCAAACACTTTCAGAGTGTCAAATATCAATAATTCCATGTATGTATTGTTTTTATGTATTATTTATATGCAGTAGAGCAGGATTTGGAGATTAAAAAAAATAGGCAGAGGCAGGTGGATCTCTGTGAGTTTGAGGCCAGCCTGGTCTCCAAAGCGAGTTCCAGGAAAGGCGCAAAGCTACACAGAGAAACCCTGTCTTGGAAAAAACAAAAAAAGAAAAAAAAAAGAAAAAAAATAGTATAAGTATAGACATATGTCTCTATATGGCATTTTTAATATGAGATCAATTATCATATAAGGTATGTGACTTGATATCATACTATTACTTCAGATGTTAAATATTTGGTTGTCTTCATCGTGAGCACTGGATGGTGCTATTTTATTTTTGATGGCAGTTGAAAAGGTGGAGTAGGTGGTTTAGTAAGACGGTATTGTGCTGTGTGTTACTAATCTGGAAGAGCTGAATACTTTTCTAAAACCTAGTGAGCACCTTCTAATGGCTGTTTTTACCATCTCACCCGCTTTGTTTTAAACATTTAATGTACTTTTGCAGGAGCCTTAATTCCTTTTCATCTTAGAAAAGGTGGTGGTGGGATGTATTATTTTGTTCTCCAAATAGAACCTGGGGCCTTGTATGTGCTAAACAGTTGGTCTCATACTGGGCTACATCCGCAGCCCTCCTCTCTCTTTCCTTTTTCCTTTCCTTTCCTTTCCTTTCCTTTCCTTTCCTTTCCTTTCCTTTCCTTTCCTTTCCTTTCCTTTTTCCTTTTTCCTTTCCTTTCCTTTCCTTTCCTTTCCTTTCCTTTCCTTTCCTTTCCTTTTTCCTTTCCTTTTTCCTTTCCTTTCCTTTCCTTCCTTCCTTTCTTTTTTCTTTTCTCTCTTTTTCTTTTTTCTCTCTCTATCCATCTGTCTGCTCTCCCCCCTCCCCTCTCTTCCCCTCTTCTCTTTCTCTCTTGTTTTTTCTTTCCTTCCTTCCTTTTTTCAGACAAGAATCTTACTAAATTACTCAGGCTGGCCTTGAACTTGTGATCTTCTGCCTAAGCTACCTGAGTAGTTGGGTCATAGGCCTGTCAGGAAGTCCAGCTCAGAGTGTTGCTTTCATAAGCAGGTTTTGTTCAGAGGATGGGTCACTGAACTTTGGTTTACTGTTGCACTTTGGTGCCTGAGTTTCTCTTGTTGTTGCTGTAAACAGCTGCTTAACAAGAAGCCGCCTAAGGGACAGCAGTTGTAGGGAATACAGCCCTTCGTGGTGGAGAAGGAATGGGAGCAGGACCATGAGGCAGCTGACACTTTGTGTCCACAGTCAGGAAGTGAGGCCAGGCTAAGAAACCTGAAGGGCCATACCAAATGACCCACTTTCTCCAGCTAGGCCATATATCAAGGCCTATTCCCAGCTGTGGACCAAGTGTTCTGTGGGGCACATTTTATATTAAACCACATTGGGGTATTTTGTAATGGCCTTGCATGCATTCCAGTGTCCCTGATAATTATAAAGTGTTAGGGTCTAAAGTTCCTAGTATTTCACAAGTATCAGTGGTATTAGGAAGAATGTAATTAAGTAAAGGTAACAGGAAATATCAAATAATGTAACTGCTACATGGAGACATGGACTGAGAGCTAATCAGATGGATCATTTTGCAAAGTAAAATAAAATTTTAAAATGTATTTTGTTAGTATCAGACTTTATAATTCCATTATGGTTTGCACTAAATTGCTTTTTCATTTGCTTTGTAGGTGTTTGTGAGTTGTAATTTTTGTGGCAAATCAATCTCCTACAGCTGCTCCTCAGTGCCTCACCAGGGCAGAGGCTTTAGTCAGTATGGTGTGAGTGGCTCACCAACCAAATCGAAAGTCACAAGTTGCCCTGGCTGTCGAAAACCCCTTCCTCGATGTGCACTTTGCCTCATTAATATGGGAACACCTGTTTCTAGCTGTCCTGGTATGACATCATTGCACAAAATATTTTTCTGAACTCATTTTTTCTACATAATTCAATTATTGTTTCAAGTAAAATATATATTAATGTCTATTACTTTTAAGAAAAGGCACTTTACTGACTGGCTTGAAAGTTTTTATTACCTCTTTAATTTATAAAGTCTGTACATTAAAAGTAAAAATCTGTATTTATGGTAACTCAGGTAATCTCATAGGTGCTGGCCAACCTAAAATTGATGACTAAAGCTTAAAGATGAGTGATTTTATAATTATACCATTCTTATGGCAGCTACCAATATTTCAGATTTGATATTTAAAATTCAGTGTGCTCACAGCTGTTAACAAATACCTTGTATCCATACAACTTTTTGATAGTCTCAGAGTACTGTCACATTCCTTATGACTTCATCCTCACTTCTAATACATAAACTATTAGCCCAGAAACCAGGACGCCTGCGTTCTCAGTTTTGTCTTGCTATTTTGACAATTATGTAGTAAATAGACATGGGGTTTTATTGTTCTCTGTTTGTCGAGAAGGGGTCGCATTATGTAGACCAGGCTGGCCTGCTTGTGCCTCCCAAGTACTGGGATTAAAGATATATGCCACCATTCCAGGGATGATGTATGTTTTTTAATGATGAAAAATACCAGATATTTTTTACTCTTTACAGTAAACATGGGAATTACTTTTTTGAGAACAGCAAATAATGGAATATAAATACTTGATAGCTTAGAACATTCCAGCTTTGTAACTTGAAAATGATACTAATGTCAAAAGTCTTCATCAAAAAAACATTTTGGCATGGGCTGGGCATGGTTGAGGATACCTTTAATCACAGCATTCAGGAAACAGAGGCAGGCAGGCAGATCTTTGTGAGCTCACATCCAGTGTGGTCTAGATAAAAAGTTCCAGGACATCCAGAACTACCTCCATAGAGAAACCATGTCTTAAAAAAAAAAAAAAAAAAAAAAAGTTATTTGGCTATTTGGTACACTGGTATAATGAAGAAGTAGCCATTGTGTCTTGTCTTTTTCCTCCATGTGTAATGTTTTTAAGTATACATTCTAGTATTTATGACAGTGTCTTACTATGTTGCCTTGGCTGGCCTAGAACTCATGACCCTCTGCCTTGGCTTTTGAAGTACTGGTATTACAGGTGTACATAACCATACCCCCAGTATTTGGTTTAAATACGAATTGAAGGTTTTTATTTTATGCTGCATGCTGATTAGTTTTTATGTAGCCCCAATTATAACAAGAATGTAACAATTTGGAGCATCTAGTACAGTGAAAAAATAAAACAAAATAAATCATGTATCTGTGAGAATGGAGATATATCAAAGTAGTTACATTTAGTATAGCCTTTGAACCATAAGTCTCAGGAAGTTATCGTGAATATATTTGCCTTCTGTTGGGACTGCAGTTCATTTCATTTTTTATTACATATTAACTTTTTGATCTTTCCTAATTTTGAAACATGTATGAGAAGATAATTACCTGGAATTCAAAAAAAATTAAATCATAGATAGTTCAAGCTATTGTGGAGACTAATAAATGCTGAATACTATGATTTATTACATCATATTTGTTTCAGAAATTTCTCCCATACTTGGTTCTGAATGTAATATAAGTTTATCTACTTATTTACATATTATGATAAGGCTGATGCACTGAGCTGAGTGAATCCAGTAGCCCATGATGAACAGTAAACATGGAACATGGAGAACTAACATAGAATAAGAAAGAAGGGGTAATATATTTTGAGGAGTAAGGAGTGGTCCACAGACCCTGTGTCTAATTCCAAAATCTTTAGGAAGATCTGAGATTCCAGAGGATTTGTTTGTTTGTTTGTTCTGGCTGACTGGGAACTCAATTTGTACACCAGGCTAACCTCAAATTCACAGAGATCTGTCCGCTTCAGCCTTCAGAGTCCTGGGATTAAAGGATACCACACCTGACTTCAGAGGATTTTTAAAAATGAATTTATAATACTCTCATTTGACAATAAAACCTGGTAAAAATGAACAAGACTAGTAAGATTTTTATTTATTTGTGAATACCCACATGCTTTCCTGCAAAAATGCTACTGTACTTAGTTACAAATATATCTGGCTTTCTTGATGTGTTATAGAAAGTATATCTGTTCTGTATTACTTTTACAAAATCCCCAAGCATTTTGAATTTTGAAATGCTTTATCCCGTGGGGGTAGAATGAAATGTATTTTACATGGAAGTTGTTAGAAATTTTGAAAAACATTGAAAAATCTTGAAAGGCCGCTCTCCTGATGCTTGGTCAGCTTTAATATGATCAGGAAAGCCTTTCTGAGTCTGGACTGATGAGGGTGGAAAGTGTGGGGAAGTTATGCTGAACAGCACATGCCGCCTCAGTGGCATAGGATCTATCTAGGAAGCGCATTCATAGGAAGCAGAGCCCAAAAATTAGGAGCCTGAACATAATCCTAAAGACTATGATACAGTAACTAGAGAATAGTGAATTTGTTCTCTTCATCAGAAGATTCCTAGCTCCAAAATTAAACAGACTTAATAGAAATCAAACATTGTCTCCCAGTTTAGAAATACAAGCACGCAGACCTCTCTCGGGTGCTTTGCCTGTAGTCAGACATTATATCCATCATACCTCATGGTCCTAGAAGTCAATGTTCATGAGCTTATTTAGTGAATCTCTCTTTCTCTGTCTTATGTGCGTGCGTGCACGTGCACACACGCGCACACACACACACACACACACACACACACACACACACACACACGCTGAGCACACATTCTGCCACTGAGCACAAGAGTTGCATTATGTTAAACTCAGTTACATATTCCAATTCTATTAAGAAGTTTTAATTAGCATAAGTTTTAAACATTTTACAAATACTTAATAGTACTTGTTATTCAAGTCCTAAAAATAAAACCACACATAAAAACCTGTGCCTTTATAGAACTTGTAAATGGTGACATATTTTTTTAAAGCTAGATTTTATAATGATTTCCTCCTTTTGTTAGTGCATGGGTGAGACTCTAATTTCCAAATATTTTGCAGTGGGTATCTTCTTAATTCACTATAAATCTTTAAAAATTTGAACACACTTGATCTTTAAAAAAATTACCTCTTTGTAGCAAGGAAGACTTTAATATGTCAGTTTCATTTAAAAAGGAAAAATGTACAGAATAAGTAGCCTGTTCTAGACTGTCCCCTCTGAAAGTTATGAGTTAAAAATAAAGGAGCTGGAGAAGTAGCTCAGCAGTTATGAGCTCTTAATGCTGGTCTAGAGGAGCCAGGTTTGATTCTGAGCTCCCATATGATGGTTCACAACCATCTGTAACTCCAGTCCGAGAGATCCAACGTCCTCTTGACCACCTCGGTCCTTACTCACACATCTGGTGCACAGACATACATGCAGGCAACACACACACACACACACACAGAGTTAAAAATAAATAAATTACTAAAGAGACCGTTACACAAGGGTATAAAAATAAGTATCTCTGTAAATCTGTATCTTCCCTCTGTCTTTTCCTTTTTCTCATTGTTGATTTGTTGGTAAATCCTTTAGAGCAATTTCAGTGCAACAACTTAAATATTATTTATACATTCTTTTACCTTTATACCATAAGGAGAAAATTATGGATATTTTAAGAAACTATTCCTAGCTATAAAATTATTCCTGTAGCTATTAAATGTGACTAGCAATGATACAGGTAAATTTTTTATTATATACAACATGTTTTAAAAGGTAATAATTGCTTAGAGGTAACAATTTTTATTTAATATTTTTTGTATTTTTATCTGTAATTGTGTGGGATCTTAAAATATTTTAATTTGCTTTGTTGTTTTAAAACAAAACATTGAGGTAGCCAAAATTAATAGAATCAGCATTTTTTGGAACACAAAAAGTGGTATAGCAAAGTAGTGTGTGTAGAAAAGCCTGGAGATGTCCAACATGCCTGAAATTTAAGTACTACAGGAAGGGTCAACAAGAAAATACATGTGAAGATGCACATGTATAAACAATTTTTATGTAGTAGTACATGTCTTAATTTGTTTTGAACTGAACATGGATGAGTATGCCATGTATTGTGATAAATAGAAATTCCAAGAGTCCTCTCCCCTCCCTTGCTTAAGTCATGGCCTACACCAGTCTGTTTTTCATTTTTGAAAAAGGGTCTTAGTATATAGCCTCGGCTATCCTGGAACTCACTATGTAGACTAGGCTAGCCTTGAAATCAGAGATCAGCCTACCTCTGCCTCCCAAGTACTAGGTTTTAAAGCATGTGCCACACAAGCAGCCCTATCTGTACCAGTTTTTTTTTTACCTAATGTGTTTTTAATTAAAATATAATTATGTCCTCTCCTACCCCCAACCCTTTCTAAGTCCTACCCCCTCATACCCTCTCAAATTCATGACTGCTTTTTCTTATTTTGTGTTCTAATTAGACACACAACACATATACACACAGAGAGAAACATATAAATATAACCCGTTGATTGCATCTAGTGTTGTTTGTATGTTTATGCTTCAAGGATGAACATGTGATTCTGAGTTTCTTATTCAGCCTGCTGATTAGATGCATGGCCTTGTCACATTTACTTTTGCATGTAGTTTCAAATTTATGCAGAAGACATGAAATTTATCCTTTCATTTTCCTGTTTTGATTGACCCTGAACTTCCAGTTTTGGGGTTTTTTTTGTTTGTTTGTTTTGTTTTGGTTTTGGTTTTGGTTTTGGTTTTGGTTTTGGTTTTGGTTTTGTGTGTGTGTGTGTGTGTGTGTGTGTGTGTGATGCTGATGACTGCTGTAATTTATTTCTCACTACCACTGAGCGTCTCGTTCAGGAGTACAGTAGGATTTTCTAATATACTATTAACTATTTACTTTCCAGAGTTTTACTAGGATGAATAATGTGCTGCTGTAAATATTTTATGTCCCCTTTATATATGTTCACAGTGTCTCTGTTATAGTTACCTGGAAGGAGAACTGGGTTGTGTTATTGCAAGGTTCTGTTTGCCTGTATTTTACCTGTTATTTTTATGTCTGTTCAGGAGATAGATTGGTCAGTCATCTTTCTCATGCTGTTTTTGTTATTTTGTTAGCAAATTGTACCAACCCCAAGAAGTACCACATGAGCTTTTTTTTTTATCTTCTTTGGAAGAGTTTGTGTGGCTGTTGGTTTTTGGTAAAACTCACCTGAAACCTGTGTCTAGATTTCTTTTTGGAAAAGTTTTTGACTAGTGTAATGTTTTTCAATTCATGTAGTTTCTTAGTGGGTTTGGATACACTTTTGCATTTTTTTGTTGACCATTAAAAATATAGGTAACCTGGCTGGGTGTAATGGCACAAGCCTTTTATCCCAGCACTCGGGAGGCAGAGGCAGGTTTATCTCTGAGTTCCAGGCTAACCTAGTCTACATAGTGAGTTCCAGGACAGCTAGAACTACATAGTGAGACTGTGTCTTGAAAACAAAAAAACCCAAACACACACACACACACACACACACACACACACACACACACACACACACACAC
>CABHPR010117061.1:0-10719 GCA_902168415.1 Peromyscus melanophrys
TTTTTTTGCTACTTCAGGTTATCATTTCTTTTTCTCCTGAACTACAACAGCCAGTCAGGCAATCTTGTCCAAATCCTAGTTTCCCCTTTACTCACTTAACCAGCAGCCAGAGTGAGAATCTCAGCACCCATCTTACTCTAGCCCTGCTCTGTCTGTGAGCAATGGCTTCCTCTTGCTTTTATAAATCCCAAAGAATGAAAAGTAATAAGATTTCTAAGCCGGTGTGACAAGACTCCTTGAGTTTTTAACTTCACCCTTTTCTTTTCACAGCTTCATGCCTTTCTAGATGCAGTGAAGGTCTTCAGTCCTAGCAGAAGTGACACCATCAGCTGCCTTTGGGTCTTTGGATGTTTTAGCCTTTCCCAAGATAGCCGAGAGAGAGAAAGAGAGAGAGAGAGAGAGAGAGAGAGAGAGAGAGAGAGAGAGAGAGAGAGAGAGAGAGATTGTTTGTATGTATGACTGTGTGTGAAAACACATGTGAAAAAGACCTAAACACGTTGTTATACAGGGATAAGCTCTGGGGCACACTCAGAAGTCAGGAGATAAGCATCGCCCACATCCGAGAATCCCCCAGTGTATTTTCCATAGCGTTCTTATCTCCTTTCCCCATCCCAAGTCCATAGCGATCTGGACTTGGGAGTAGTCACATTCTTGCTTTTCTTCATAGTTTTGCCAACTGCAGATGTGTTGCTAAATGATACACTTAATTTTCCCATCTATGTACCACCGTAGCCTATGTTTTCTTTCTCTTCCATAGCTGCTGGTAAGGATTGTATTGTCCGTGTTCGATCGCTGAGTTAGATTGCATTACGAGACCAACCTGAACAGCCACTTGTGCTCTTAGTGGGCATTTAAGCTTTTTCCAATTTTTAGATACTAGAAACAATACTTCCAGGATTACTCTGCCATGTCTGTCTCTCTGGGTACACATAACTCTAGAATATGTACATCTGGGTGAAGGGGAGATAACCAGAGTGTACGCATTCCCACTCGGGAGGTAACCAGTGTGTACACATTCCCACTCAGATAACTCTCTGGAAACATCCCTGTCTCTTTCTACCACCACAGCAGCGTTTCAAGTTCTGTTGGCTTCGCCCTGTGAGTTCACCAGTGAGTGCTTACAGACTTAACCTCAGCCAGTCTGCCGCGAGTTTAGTGGCATCTTGTGATGACTTTAAAGTGGACGTCCCTAGTGAGTGTTAGGAATTGTAGTTTGTGGTGTCATTTCCCAAGGCTCTGTCCCATCTCCCTGTTGGGTAAGCTGTCTTGTCATAATCAAAGTGCTCCTCATGTGTACCCCATGCTAACTCATTCTCAGTTAGGTGCCTGACTTTTCACTCTTCTTGTGGATAAAGTATAAACTTTGTTGACAAACTGTCTGATTCAAATACTGGCTTTGTCTGAGAAAGCAGCTGTTTTAAATACATGTGGAGTTGTTCTCTGAATATTGGACAGAAGTCATTCATTGAAAACTCCTGGCCAAGAGCTTTCTCTGTGAGGACATTAATGACACAATTTCTTTAATTGCTGCAGGGTGATTTTTTTTTTGGTCTCATTTCTATTTTTGTCTTATAGTTTGGTGTTGAATTATACCTTTCTTTCGTCAGATTTGGTCTGCGTTTTCTCATTCATTTGCGCCTTGTTCTTAACACTGCAGGATTTCTAGTGGTGGCTCTTTTCTTTTTCTTTTTAAATTCCTTTTGGTTTTATGTATGTGTCTCTCTTAAGATGTATTTTCTATAGTTTTTCATAGTATTCTTAATTTTACAAATCCATTTAACTTTGTAAGATTTATTTTTAATAGTGTGTGTGTGTGTGTGCACATGTAAGTGCAGGTGCTCTCAGAGGCATTGGACCCCACTGGAGCTGGAGATGAGCAGTTATTTGACTTGATGTGGGTGCTTGTCTGATTTGGTTCTCTTCTTCCACCATGTGGGTTCTGGGCATCAAATTCAGGTCATCAGGATTTGTATCAAGTGCCCTTATCCACTGAGCCATCTTGCCTGCCCCCAAAAGACTAATCTTTGTCTTTATTCATTGAATATTTTTATTTCTGTTAGTTTTACTCTTATTTATATGTGGCAGCTTCATGAAAACGTAATGTTTTGAAGTTCGTATTCTGCATTTTGGAGATTCACTGCTCTCTGTATGTACATTGGGTCTAGTCTGTTAATTCACAGCTGTTGGAGGCCTTCTTCCCTCCTCAGCCTCAAACTTAGTTTTCTAGGAATCTCACCAAAGACACTGTTTGTAGGGAAAGGCTGTGTACTAACTCCCCCCTCCCCCCATGCAATCCCAGTGGTTTCTGGTTGTATTTTATCAGATTATAATTCCTCCAAGGCATCTCCAGAGTTAACCTATAATCTCACATCAAATGTGAAAGAAAAGGAGAAACAAAGAATGGTTTCCTAGAAACCTTTTGAGATAAAATTGGAGCACCAACAAATGGTATATATAAGTAATGCCAAGACATTTAACTGTGACTCTCTTTTGAAGTTCCTGTATCCACACTTAGGTGTGTCTTACTCTCTTTAACTTTTCCTTTTAATGTTACTATGAGAATTTTTAAAATATATACTTAATCAGGCTTACTGGTAATATAATCTCTCTCTCTCTCTCTCTCTCTCTCTCTCTCTCTCTCTCTCTCTCTCTCTCTCTCTCTCTCTCTCTCTTCCGTGACAGTGTTCCTCTGTGTAGTTTTGGTGCCTGTCCTGGATCTTGCTCTGTAGACCTGCCTGGCTCTGCTTCCCAAGTGCTGGGATTAAAGGCATGTGCCACTACTGCCCAGCTTCTTTTTGCTTTCTTTTGTTTGAATTCTTTGTGTACACACACACACACACACACACACACACACACACACACACACACACATCCATTACTTCCACCCTGGACCACTTTCTATCTATAATAAATTATCATTCCTTCAAGTGTAAGTCTGTTTATTACACACCTCTCCACTTGTTTCTCTGAAAGTGACTTCATGTCCCATTAATCTTGATAAATACTTGCTGTGGAATATTCCTTTACACTGTGTGAATATATGTCGCTGTGATTGGTTTACTAAAGAAGCTGACTGGCCAATAGCTGAACAGAATAGGATTAGGCAGGAGAGCCAAATTAGGAGAATGCTGGGAGGAAGAAGGGCAGAGTCTGGAGTTGCCAGCCAGATCCAGAGGGAGCAGGAGATGAACGTGTCGTGTTAATAAAGGTACTGCCTTGTGGCAGAGCATACATAAGGAATATGGGTAAACTTAAAATGTAAGATTCAGTAAAAAGCCCGAGCCATTGGCTGAGCATTTATAATTAATTTAAGCCTCAATGTGTTTATTTGAGAGTGGCTGCAGGACAGGATACCCCACATAAAAATATTCTTGACTGGAAAACATTATCTTAAATGTATCATTTCTCTGCCTTTTGGTATCCTTTCTTTACGGTCAGATCACCGACATTGTAGGTACTGTCCTTCCTTATGTAGCCTCTCTTGATGACTGTTTCATTTTTCTCTTTTGCAATGATATCCTTAGATGTGGAGTAAAAAAAAAACTGGGCTGGAGAGATGGCTCAGTGGTTAAGAGCACTTGCTGCTCTGGAAGAAGATCCAGATTTGGATCCAGCACTCACATGGTGGCTCACAATCATCTGTAACTCCCCTTCCAGGGGGTCTTATGCCCTCTTCTGACTTCCATAGGCACCAGGCATCACATGGTACACAGACATACATTCAGGCAAAACACTTACACATGTAAAATAATTTTTAAAAAAGACAAAAGTAATTTAAAAATGCCTAGCATACTTGGGATTTCTTGAAACTATTAAAATGTGGGTGGTTTCTCTATTCATTTTAGACATTTCTTGGTTCAATTTTTTTTTCTTGGTTCCCACCTCTCCCTCAATACTGCTTCTGTATTGTTCTCACCTACTTCTCTATTAGGGGGGCAATTGGATTCAAAACTGTGGTCTCTGTTCTCTCCCACTCTTCTCTGCCCCTGCCGCCTCCTATCTATCTACAGTGCGTTCTTCACAGGTTCTCCTTAAGTCTTGCTGCTATTAAACAGTTTGTTTTGTTTCATGAGCTTACCATACCATTTTAAAAGATATAGTTCCTTTTCAAAAATTCATAGTTCAAATTCATTTCATGTGACATATTAAGTATATTTTTTCAGTGGTCAATGTTTGGTAATTACAATAATTGGGTATTTTGAGAGAATATTTCTGTAATTTCCATTGGTTGTCAGGGTCAATGCCTTATTTCCTGAGACACCTTACACACTTTGGAAAGCACTCTATAGGATAATTTCAGGCTTATTATGACAGCTCCCGTCTTTCATTCCACTGAACTTCCTCAATGCAAGGTCAAGGCCTGAGTCAAAGAAGACCTTCTAAATAGAATTCACCTAGTCTGCTTTGTTTACAGTTAAAGGTGTGGCCTTAAATGTGCTGACTTCCTGCTAGAATGATTGATCAGTGCCCTCCCTTGGAATCATTGGCTTTTGTTTTGAATCTAGAGCTTTTCAAGGTTACCCAAGTGAGAATGAGAAGACTTCATCTAATCAAAGCCAGGTTTGATGACAAGCCTTGTCTTTTCTGGAATATCCCGTTTTTACATGTTTTATCTCTGTAATTCTCACGGCCTTGTTAGCTATTTGAGGCCCTTCAGTAATGTTAATTTTTATTGTTTAGAGTTTTTAGTTTTTCAACAGACATTTGTTCTTGTTATAATGATAAGGCAATAGCAGCAAGTCCAGAATGGACTATGATGCATCATTCCCTTCAGAAGATGTAGTTCCTTAGGACAGAGAGCCTTGAGGCCATGGTTGAGCCTTATGGTGGGAGGAAGAGAATTAGACATAAACATAAGAAGATACATACATTTAAACATGATATGGTCTTAGAGGACAGGGGGGTTACCTTTAAAACCTAGAGAGGATATTCATTAAGAGTGAGAGAGGGAGGGAGGGAGGGAGAGAGAGGATGAGAGACTGAGACAGAGAGAACACCACCATGAGAGGGATGGTGGAGGGGGCAGAAGAACCTCTTACCAACCTTCTCAGAACATCTACTTGTGCAAATCTACCTGAAGAATCACCAGAGCAATCCACAGAATAAAGGGAAAATCTAATTTTGTAATCTTTTAGAGGTGGCAGAAAGTTTTAGAGCATGTGATTTAGTTTGACGTAGCTTTTGTCTGTCTTGGGTTTTTTGTTTTTCCATATGAAGTTGAGTATTGTGAAGAACTGTGCTGGGATTTTGGTGGGGATTGCACTGAATCTGTAGATTGTTTTTGGTAAGATTGTCATGTTTACTGTGTTGATCCTCCCTATGCAAGAGCATGGGAGGTCTCCATTTTCTGGTATCTTCTTCAATTTCTTTCTTCAAAGACTTAAAGTTCTTGTCACACAGGTCTTTCACTTATTTGGTTAGAGTTATGCCAAGATATTTTATGTTATTATGAAGGGCGATATTTCTCTGATTTCTTTCACAGCCCATTTATCCTTTGTATAAAGAAGGGCTACTGATTTTTTTGAGTTAATCTTATATCCTGCCACATTACTGAAGGTGAACATGGAGAACCTGGTGCTAGTTGGGAACACAGAACAAGGGGTGCTGTTAGGTGATAGCATAGACAGTTTTGTAACTCTATCCAAAAGAGAGCTTCGGGGAGGCATGACCCAATCTCTTTAGGCTTTGGGACTTGGTCCTTTAAAAGTGACCACTTTCATTTTGGAGTGTACATAACAGTTTTAAATTTTGTGTTTCACTATATATGAAGCTACTGGCCACATTGTGTCTGCCTGGAATGATCTCATGCATCATATTAAGTTTCCTTGTTCTTTATGGCATGAGTTCCTTAGCAGAGTCTTCCTAAGGTATCATTCAAATAGCTCCTGCTGCCATAGAATATCAGCTACTACTATCGTAGCACATTTTTGCACTGCAAATTTATATCTGTTTATGTACCTCTTATTAGTCTGCAAAGTTCTTAGATAAATGGACTATAGCTACTTTTGATCATTCAATTATCATTATCCAGTACAAGATATAGCCCGTGACAGGCATTAAATTAATATGCATCAAACCAATGAATGAATGTCCTATGATACAAAGCTACAGACGAAATAGTACAAATTGGAAAATATGTTAATGTGTTTTCATGTGTATAAATATTATTTCTCTGTGGAATAAAAGCATAGTAAATAGAACAAAATAACACCTTTAGACCCATATTGAACATTGCTTTGTGATGAGTTTTAGAATGCTAAGCTTCATTTATATAATCTTGAGCAAAACTAGCCATAAAAGTGATTCTTCCATATTTGTTCATGGCTTTGACTCTATTGATGAAACCCACTTGAGTTCTACTATTACTGAAACAATTATGAATATATCACAAATGAAAAAATAATTTGCAGTAAGTTTTGTAACTAAGCAGGCATAAGAAGACTTGAAGAAGGTTATACATAGGCAAGAAGATGAAGCATGTGAGCCATGTGCCGAATCTCTGAGCTTGTAAGCACATAAGAGGAGTGGCTTTTCAATTGACTTTCTTTTGGTCTCAAGTGTCAATAGCAAACACCCAATAAAAATTGCACAGAGAGTGAGAGACCTTGAAACACTTATCCCTGAACATTTGATGGGGTATCCTCATCAAATCCCTCCCCTCAGAACTCAGGGAACCCCACAGAAGAGGTGTCAGAAACAGTGTGGGAACTAGAGGGAGTGGAGAACACCAAAAAAAAAAAACCAAAAAAACAAAGCCCTCTAAATCAACATGAGTAATGCTCACATGAACTCACAGAAACTGAAGCAGCATGTACAGGGCCTGCACCAGGCTGCAGCAGGTCCTCTGCATGTATATTATGGCTTCTAGTTCAGTGTTTTTATGGGACTCCTGAGTGCGTTTACAAGTGGCGCTCTGATTCTTGTGCCTTCTCTTTGGGTTCTTTTCCCTTTGTTGTTTGTCTTGTCCAACTTTGATGTATTATTTTTTTTTAATCTTATTGTATTTAAAAAAGTGAATGAATGGATGGATGATGGATGAATAGATGGAATCCTTGCTTCTAGGGTTGAAGATTGACAGCTGAACTGTCACTTAAACCTTCTGGGAGAGGGAAAATCAATTTTCTCCAGTATAGTGACACCGGGCATGTTTGGTGCTTTGTTTGTTTGTTTTTTTCTGTCTTGGATATGTCTTTGTTTCCTTTGTTTGGGGGTCTGTTGTTGTGGTGGTATTGTGTTCCCCAAAATATTGTGCGTGCTAATAAACTTATCTGGGGTCACAGAACAAAACAGCCACAATATTAAACATAGAGGTTAGGCAGTGGTAGCACACGCTTTTAATCCTAGCATTCCAGAGGCAGAAATCCATCTGTTTAAGGATACAGCCAAGCATGGTGACTCACACCTTTAATCCCAGAAATCGAGCCTTTAATCCCAGGGAGTGATGGTAGAAAAAAAAAGATATATAAGGCATGAAGACCAGAAACTAGAAACATTTGGCTGGTTAAGCTTTTAGGTTTTGAGCAGCACAGTTGAACTGAGAGCCATTCAGATATGAGGACACAGAGGCTTCCAGTCTGAGGAAACAAGACCAGCTGAGAAGCTGGCCAGGTGAGGTTAGCTGTGGCCTGTTCTGTCTCTCTGATCTTCTAGTGTTCACCCCAATACTTGGCTCCGGGTTTGTTTTATTAATAAAGACTCTTTAAGATTCATGCTACATGTTGTTTTGCTGGATTTTTGTTTGGTTCTTGAGAGGGAACTTGGAGTTGGGTGAGTAGGGAGATGGAGGGATCTGGGAGGACTTGGGGGAAGGAGGGCTGGGATCAAAATGTTTTTGAAAATTGTTGTGAATAGTGAAAACTATAAAAGTACAAAAATTATATGAAGACTGGAGAGAAGGAAAGAAGGGAGAAGGGAAATGAAGCAGGCAATATGTCACGTTATGTGAAGACATTAAATACAAGCAAACCGTCTGATATCTGATATCACTGAGAAGTGATGTTCTCTCTTTTTTAAAATCTTGAATTTTTTATTTCTTTTTGAGAATTTCGCACACGTGTATGATGAAATGTGATCCTACCGACCCCCATGTTCTCCCTCCCATTTCCCATGTTCCTCTCAACATTCCCCACCAACTTCATGTCTTTTTTGATAACCACTAAGTCCGGTTAGTGCTGCTCACTTGTGCATGGGTGGAGCCATCTACTCGATCACGGGAAAACCACCCAGGCCATATCCTCAAAACGGGATGGTTCTCACTCTGTCAGCCACTATCTACTGCCAATAGTCCTTCATTACGGGGTAGGGCCTAGAGGTCATATACCTGTTCCATGCTGGGGCTTTGGCTGGCTTGATCTTGTGTAGCTCTTCTGAAAGGAGCTCACTTTTACCAGATACAGATGTTTTATACAGAGGTGGCTGTGAAAATTTAAATGTATATTCACTAGTGTTTCCTGATCAGCTGAAACTGTTTTCTCAGTCATGTCTGGGCCCTGCTGAAAAGTTCAGTGGTTTCACCTGCATCATAAAACTCTGTCAGTTCATCTGTCCAGACAGATGTACTACTATATTGATCATGCAAAATGTCATGTAATCTATTATTTTGAATAGCATCACTGTGTGTGCTAGACATTGTATTTCTTCCAATTTTCCCCAAATCTCCTTTAGATTTTGTCATTGCTTCTGATGATTTTGAAGATATCCTGTATTAGTTATTTTTTTGGCCACTGACCAAATATCTGATGTGAACAACTTAAGGGAGGAACTGACTTTGGCTCATGGTTTCTGGACCTCTGTCAGGAACATGTGGTGGAGGAGAGATGTTGACTCCTTAGCTCACCAGGGAGCAGAGAGTGGGGCTGGAAATGGCCAGGATCCACCCACCTCTAGTGTCCTGTTTCTCCATGCTAAGTCTTATCACCCCAAAGTTCTACCATCTCCCAGTTAGTACCACCATCTGGGGACCAAATATTCAAAATATGAGCTTGTTGGAAGCATTTCATGTCTAATCTATTACATTCAAATTAAAGTGATTATCAAGGATAACTACACTTTCCATATTCTGAGGCCTTTACATATTCTAAGGTAGCATTTTCAAATAAATATTTCCTTATTTATTTCTAGTTTTAAATTATATAACTGCTAGCATTTTGTGGTGGTTTGAAAGAAAATTGCCCCCAAAGGGAGTGGCACTATTAGGATGTGTGGACTTGTTGGAGGAAGTGTGTCACTGTGGAGACAGGCTTTTGAGGACTCATATATGATCAAGTCATACCTGATGGGTGATATCATTCTGTATGCTGTGAAAATGTGTTGCTCTGATTGGTTGATAAATAAAGCTGTTTGACCATGAGGTAGAATAAGGTTAGGTGGGACATTCTAACTAGAGAGAGAGAAAGGAGAAAGACAGAGTAGAGGAGACACTGCTAGCCGCCACCAAGAGAAGCAAGATGTAAAGTACCGGTAAGCCACAAGCCACGTGGCATAGTATAGATTTATAGAAATGGATTAATTTAAAATATAAGAGCTAGATAACAAGAAGCCTGCCATGGCCATAGTTTAAAAATACTATAAGCTTCTGTGTATTTACTTGGGTCTGAGCAGTTGCAGGACCAAGTGAGACACAGGAATTTTATAAGTGGCTGTGGCATCTTGGTGCTGGGCAATCACAGGAAAACTTTCAGCTACACACACCCAGAAAATCAGTCCACTTCCTGTTGCCCTCTGATTCAGCACCATGTCTGCCTGCACACCATCTGTCACAACATGATGATAGTGGACTAAACCTCTGAAAATGTAAGCCATGCCTATTAAATGTTTTCCTTTATAAGAGTTGCTGTGATCATGGTGTCTCTTCACAACAATAAAAAACGCTAACTAAGACATATTTCATGGTGTTCTTGAATTCTGAATTTCTTTAAAAGTGTAATATTTTGGAACATTTTGTTAATCATGGAGTCCAGACATTGCAAATCTCAGATCATTGTTTTAATACCAGTACAATGTGGCTTTGATTATTACAGCTTTTTAGAACATCTTGAAGTCAGTTGACATGATCCCCCAAGCTGCTCCATGAACTTGTAGCATCTTTTTATTCATTTTGTCTTTACTTTTGATCAATGCCTTAGAGTTTTAGAATGTAGATCTTTTACCACCTTTGTTAAATTCACATACTAATTATATATATATGATATATATGTATATAATATATATGTACGTATAGCTTACCATACCAACTACTGCTTGCAGTATCAGTGTCTCGTGTCATAGCCTCATTGTGGGCAGCCAAACTGGAAGCTTCCAGCTCTAGAAAAGTCCATGGAGGTCCTGGATGCAGCACCTCCCCCTACTCATCAGCTTGGCGGGAGGACACTTGGAGGCATACTGGTTACCTCATATTCTTTTTCTACTCTGGTACATGGCCATCCCCTCACTTGATGGCCTTTTCCCACATGGGTGGGATACCTGCTTTCTGGGGTGGGAATCTGGTCACCTGGAAGGTACTAGAAGGTTCTGTCAGGGGCGGTGTGCAAACGAGCTGGTGAGGCCTTCATCTTTCCAATCCTCTCCTCTGTCTACCCACAGCGGCTCACAGGTGGGAACCTGACTGGAAAAGGTCTACCATTCAGGCATGACTGCAGGCTCACATACTCATTTTTGAATACTATCATAAATGTGGCTGTTTTCTTAATTCTTTTTTAGTGTAGGTATATATACTGGTAT
>CABHPR010117061.1:11740-24948 GCA_902168415.1 Peromyscus melanophrys
TCTCTCTCTCTCTCTCTCTCTCTCTCTCTCTCTCTCTCTCTCTCTCTCTCTCTCTATCTCTCTCTCTATCTCTATCTCTATCTCTCTGCTGCCCCCTGATCCTGATGTAGAACTCTCAGCTCCTTCTCCAGCACCATGTCTGCCTACATGCCACTATGCCATGCTCCCCGCCGGGATGAGAATGGACTAAGTCTCTGAACCTATAAGCCAGCCCCAATTAAATGCTTTCCTTGACAAGAGTTGCCTTGTTCATGGTGTCTTGTCACAGCAATAGAAACTCTAAGACAGCTGTCTAGAAAGAATATGCTGGGTACGAATGTACATTATATTCATATAATTACGTATGTACATCATCAAAACCATTATTATATGCAAAACTTGCAGAAACTGCTTTTACTCATCTTAATTAGGCTAGAAGTTTAAGAATTTTTATTTGATTTACAGTCTGTAGAGAAACAAGGACTGGAATAAGTGTCTGGATTATAAAATCAGAATCCCAAGCTAAGTCAAAATTCATAAACATTATTTAAATATATTACATCTTGATGAATTATGGATGTCACTCATAATTATGTCATTCATGATGAATTATAGATGTAAGCATGGAGACTTACTTTGCTACTATCTAATGTGTACATCGTCATTTTTAGGACTGTTTGTAAAAGATCTGAAGAAACATTTAGTCATTGCTCCTGTCTTAGACATTTGTTTTCTGTTCCTGTGACCAAGGACCTGACAAGCAGCAGCTTCCAGGCAGAGGTTTTATTTTGAGTGACAGTTCAAGGGGGCGTCGTGGCAGAAAAAAGCCTGGCTGCAGGAGCACAGGGTTGCTGATTACATTGTGTCCATAGTCTGGAAGCAGAAGATGGACAAGAAGTGGGATCAGGTGGTAAAACCTAAAGGCCTGTCCTCAGCATCCCACTTCCTTCAAAATCTCCAGCTCCTAGAGATGCCATAGCTTCCAAAACATGGGCACCAGCTGGAGACCGAGTATTTGAACACAACACACGAGCCTTTGGGGCCACTTCACATTTAGGCCACCCTAACTCCCAAATAGAATTTTAAAATAGGGTCTTCTTGGATTTTGCTTTCTGCAATAGACTATAAGAGTTTTATATGCCTCTACAAATAAATGCATCTGCAGCAAGGAATCTGCAAGAACAGACGTTAGCATACCCACCAGCATTTGTTCTTTCTATAAATGAAACGGTCTGGTTTTGCATTGAAAAATCTATTTTAGATGCTTTCCCCCAGCGTTGTACCTTAGTTCACTTCACATCACGTTTTTAAAAGCCAATTCAGAGAAGACACCGAGCACCATCATTTTGATGTGCCATTTTTTTTTCTGTTAACAAGGAATTTAAGTGACAGCTATATATGTGGAAACTTTTCTGAAAACATGCTTTCCTTTTAATCTATACACAAACTCAATTAGTGTTCAGGTCAGAAAGTGGAGAGGCATTTATAGGATCAATCATTTTGGGTTAAGGAGTAGACACCCTGCAAGCTTACTAATGGAATGGAAATAATGCCTGGAACCACTCCAAAGAGTAACAATCTCTGTGGAGCAGTTAAATATGAATGAACAATGTTTGCTGAGAAGTTCAAACACATCAACAAGGTTTATATTTTTGGCTTAATTTATTCAGCACCTTCCAGTGAGCTGATGCTTGATGGCCTGAAAACATTCCAGGGTTCTGGATCTACTGCATCCCATGCAGAGCTCTGGCAGTCATCAGAAACTGGTTATTCTTAATCATCTCAAGAACTAAGGTGGAGGAGGGAGACTGGGAGCTGGGGTTAGAGTTCAGGTATGCACACCACTACATTAATAGATCCAGCAGTGTTTGGCCCATATCAGGAAATTTCAACCCATTGATGGAAAGGATTTTCCCACCTTCGTCTCTGCTCACAGCAGTAGGGTCTAGAACAGCTACCCATCGCTTGTATTACTACTCCAGTCTGTACGTTCAGATCATTACTATCCTCTGTCACAAAAAGAAACCTGTCTTTTATATCATTAGTGTGTAGTAGAGTAGTCTATTACTGATTAAGTCAATGATAAAAAAAAATCTCACCAGGGTGAGAAAGTAGGTGTGTGTGTGTGTGTGTGTGTGTGTGTGTGTGTGTGTGTGTGTATTATACATATACATATATATATATATATAATATTTCATAAATTACCAAGAAGTAATGGTACTTCATATTGAAGGGGTGTTGCTCATTTTTCTGGGGGTTATATTCAGATATATGGGGTATACCACTTGCTCATTTATTAATTTAGGCACTGTGTCCAAGAAATTAGAATTAGCAAATAACTGGGATCCATACAACGGGCAAGAAGTCCATATGGGTTCAGGATCTGGGAGTCTGAGAGACACACTTACTGTGGCGCATGGCCTGACACTGTCATCTCATCCTAGAACACAGTGGTATTGGAGGAGACAGCCCATTCTCACGAGAAATGACATGTCTGATGGATGCACTACAAAGCCCAGATACTCATCTCTGGGATAGATTTACAACATTATTAAAGGAAAAGCTGAGACATCACTATAATTTACCTGGATAGGAGATGAAAACAGGTCCTCTAAAATGGAAACTTGAAACCCCAGGGAGGCATGTAAAAGGGGGTAATTGACAGCTATGTCATGGCCAATTTATGAGCTGAGAAAGTTCCGTGCTTTCAAAGATTCTTTCAGGCCACTGCATGCCGGGTCTCTAAGGCCCTCGCTGGATGTGTTTCTTCTGCCGTTGGAATCTTTGCACACTGGGCTGTATTTTACCCACAATCTGCTCTGTTTCACGGGCACACCGTGCTCACTCTCTGGTCACTTAGATCACACGTACCTTTGCTGACATGACTTTCTCCTCCATTTCTTAGCTATTAACCAAACATTCAGCAGAGATGTCAGTGTCTTTATGGCATCCTGTACCTGTTACCATCAACATTTCAGGGATCCTTCCTCTAGATTTTCACATCTCTGTGTTTATTATTACATTACAGATCAGTTTCCTGGCACTTGAGTTTGTTACATGGGTTTGAACACTGGAATGGACTCTCCTCTGGGGGCCCAATATTTAGAGCTAATGAAGTAATACTTCATGGTGGTTTTTATCAATAGTGATTATCAAAAGTAAGAGAATAAAAAGGGGAAAGAAAGGAGAAGGTGGTGGAATAAATGAATCCACTTTATATTGAGCCCCTAAGTTTGAAAAAAAAATGTTACTGTTTGGGCTTTAGTTGAAAATGGTTAAACACCCAGAATTACATTACTACTTAAGTAATCGCCTATCAAAACACCTGGAATAAAAAAGTACAAATTGACAAACTGATAACCAAACCTCAATGAGCAGGGTATATGTAGAACCGGGGACATATTGGACCAATCAGATTTAATTTTGTAAAATGGATCATTGATATTGGCCCCCAAACCAAAAGACAGGATAAGCTGTGCTAAAGTCATTATTGATAATGTTTGGAATAGATATTCAAGATGATGGCCTTAAAATGTGACTTTCTGCTCTGTAGGCTGCATTGGCTCTGCCTACAGGACTGTCTTAGTTAGGGTTTCTGTTACTGTGGAGAGACACCACAGCCACAACAACTCTTTTTTTTTTTCCTGCTCACAATTAGACCTATGAAGTTTATTTTTATAATAAAATACATGATTAATACAAAGTAAATATTCCAAGAAAAGAGCAATAAGAGAGGAAAAGAGCACGAAAGTCACATGCATTAAAAGACTTAAACACTGGATTAAGTTTTAAAATAATGGCAATAGTATCTGGCAGGCCAGTGTTACTGTCTCTATTTCAAATGCAACAAGCAAAGATTGACTCTGGTGTTCATATTTCCACATCACAACTAATTGCCACCCAATGGTTAATTCAGTGTCTGCAGATGCATAAATATCCCAGACACTTGACCTGCAGAAAAAAAAGATCTATTACTCTAGATATACATGTAGGAAGAAGTGTGCTTTTTTTCCCCTTGTGCTAAACTTCAAACATCCACATTAAAATAAATATAACTGAAAGAGGCTTGAGCAAGCATGTGTCAGTGGCAATACAATTTTCAAAATAGACCAAGACATGTGGGAACACAAGCAAGTTCATATTCATGGCTCCTCACACTTATACTTGGATGGACTTCATCCTATGCAATTGTATGCTAATGAGGATCCCTCTGTCCTGTGTTCATGTGGCTACATGTGTTTGCATGGCTGTACATGTGTACACATGGATGCATGACAACTCGTATAAAGAAAAACACTTAATTGTGGTGGTGGCGGCTTACAATTTCAGAGGTTCAGTCCATTATCATCACGGCGCAGAGCACGGTGGCTGGGAGGATGGCAGTGTGCAGGCAGATATGGTGCTGGCTGCATCTTGATCAGAAGGCAACAGGAAGTGGACTCAGTAGCACTCTGAGGGAAGCTTGAGCAAAAGAGACCTCAAAGCCCACCCCCACAGTGACATACCTCTATCAACGAGGTCACACATACTTCTACAAAGCCACACCTCCTGACAGTGTCACTCCCTTTGGAATTATGGGGACCAATAACATTCAGACTACCACAACCACCTTAAGTGGAAATGAGTCTTCTGCCTATGTCACATGATTACATCAGAAGACGGCCAAGGAAGGATGTTCAGTCTTTTGTGGGCTTCCCCAGTCTCGAACCCCCCAGGACAGAGATGCCAGATTTCAGATGCAAATGCAGAGAGACCCCAGAAAATAGGAACCCAACGTTGAAAGCATGGTGGCCGAGTCAGCAGCTGGCTATCCATGATGTTTCTTGCTTAGTTCATGCCAGTCTCATGTTTCTATGGGACTATTACTGCTCTTCCCTCATCACAATGAGAAAATCTGGGCATGGAAACATTTGATGCTTTATTCAAGGTCATATACAAGTAAGTGGAATAACCACGGTAAAAAATCCAACATGACTCCAGACCTTGTCTAAAAGCTGATGTGCTGTGTTTATAGTCCCCTTGGTGAGCACATATGCATGCACACAAGTGCACACACACATACAACACACACAATTTTTACTCAAAACTTTACAGAAAGTCACACACACACACATACACACACACACACACACACACACACACACACACACACACCCCTTTATTCAAACCTATAGAGAAAAATCACATACATCTTTACTCATAGAGAAACTCTGTCTCTCTCTCTCTCTGTCTCTCTCTCTGTCTCTCTGTCTCTGTCTCTGTCTCTCTCATATAAACACACATTCTTACTCATACCTATAGAGAAGAATCACACAATATACAACCACACTTACTCATACCTATAGAGAAAATCTCTGTTTCTCTGTTTCTCTCCTACACACACACACACACACACACACACACACACACACACACACACACACACACATATCCCTAATCATACACACACCCTTACTCATACTTAATGGAAAAAAATTCCTGTATGAAAAACAGCCACAGAATCACAAAAGCCTGGCAAGAAATCAACCATTGAATTACTGTAGGAAGCATGTTACTTCCTACTTCACATTCTTCTGGCTTTTCCATGACAACTCAAATACATTTTAAAGTAGAAAGCACATATTGAAAAAAGTCCTGCCTTATTTCAGGATGAGGGCAGGATGAGGGTGTTATGCTGGACACTAATAATAGCTGTAGGATCGCTGTTGTGGAATATTATTTTAACTAGGCAAAGATGTATTACGTTTGTTTATGCTGTGGAACAGTACTTTAACTGTGTAAAGGTGTGTGACATTTGTTTATGCTGCATCTATTTAATTATGTAAAGATGTGCTGCTGTTTTACTTTGCCTGCCTAAGGCACCTGATTGGTCTGATAAAAAGCTGATCAGCCAATATCTTGGCACAGTAGAGGGATAGGCGGGGCTGGCATGCATAGAAAAATACATAGGAGGAGAAATCTAGGCTCAGAGGGAGAAGGAAAAAAGAGAGAAGGAGGAGAGAAGGAGGGACATGCCTGGGCAAGAAGCCAGGCAGATGCCAGACAGACAGACAGAGAAGCAGTGAAATTGAGACATACAGAAGCAAGAAAGGTAAAAAGTCCCGAGGCAAAGGTAGATGAAGGGAAGCGGGTTAATGTAAGTTTGTTAAAGGAGCCAGAAACGTGCCTAAGCTGGGCCGAGCATTCAAAACTAAGTCGTCTCTGTGTCATGATTCGGGGCCTGGTTGGTGGCCCAGAGGGAAAGCCTGGTGCAGATTACTGCCCACCGAGACACACAGTTAGAATCTGAGTCACTGAGTGAACCCAGGCAATGCCTCAGGTCCTGGGGGCATTTTCACAGTAAGTCTATGAGTAATTTTTTATCTTCAGTTATTCTACAGAAAAAAAACTAGTTTGGGCATCATTATTGCCTGCAGTTTTATAAAATAACTTTTCATCTTAAATACACACATGCACACACATATATAAACACACATATATGCATATAATCCATGTTATGTAGAAACGTGTACCTATACATGCATGCGCATATATCTAAATTTATGTAAAGACTTTTTCTGCATGTTGGTTATATTTTATTCACTTTAAAATGACATTCTTTTGTCAGTTATATGGAATCCCATTATTATACTTGAACTAGTCAGCATGTTTAACGTAGACACAAATGTCACATTTTAACCCTTTAAATGAGAGGAAAGAAAAACTATGCGCTTACATGTTTCAGCAAAGCTAAATCCCATTTTTGATTTCAGATCCTTGTTTATCCTAGGTCAGTAGCACAGGATGAAATTGCAAATAGTAATACTTGGATGTTTCCTGAGAGTTTTGATTTGAATGTGTACAATGTAGAATTTTACAACCTTAGGTTACTATGTATCTTGGAGTTTATATCAGATATTACATGTGGTAGGAATGTAATGTATTCAAATTTAGTATGCTATCACAATCCCCCCAAATAATTTAAAAGTACAGTTAATATTACATAATGTGAGCATTTGTTTTACTTGATTTGTTTATGAGAATAGCATTATTTGAAATAATATTTTTATTTTAAAAGGTCAATGCTTTACAGATTTAACTGTCCCAGTGGTGATGACCATATGTTTGGCTTAGTTTTCTTTAAAAAGGATTTACAAGTTGGGCAGTGGTGGCGCATGCCTTTAATCCCAGCACTGAGGAGGCAGGGCCAGGAGGATCTCTGTGAGTTTGAGGCCAGCCTGGTCTACACAGTGAGATTCAGGACAGGCACCAAAACTACACAGAGAAACCCTGTCTTGAAAAACCAAAAAAAAGAAAAAAAAAAAAAAGAAAAAGAAAAAGGATTTACAATTTACATACTATCTCCAAAGTCCGCCTCGTACATACATGGCACCTTTTTTCCCGCTGCCCAGGTCAGGTAACCTCAGTAATATTTCCCTCAAAATGGAAGAAAGGATTTGTGTAACATTTACTATGTAACAGCTGCACTGGCTATTCTTGGTTGTCAACTTGATTATATCAGGAATTAACTAAAACCCAAGTGGCTGGACACACCTGTGAGAGATATTTTTCTTAATTCCATAACTTGAGGTAGAAAAATACACCTTTGATCTGGGCCACACCTTCTGCTGACATCCTATAGAAAGGACACGGAAGAAGGGAAACTCACTGTCTTTGCCTGCTCTCTCTCTCTCTCTCTCTCTCTCTCTCTCTCTCTCTCTCTCTGGCAAGTCCATTCCTTCCTGGGCCTTAGAACCTCCTTTGAGATTCTGGCATATACTGAAGACCAGCTGAGACATCCATCCTAAACAGCTGCTGGATTCCTGGACTTTTCATTGGTAGACCGCCATTGTTGGACTAGCTGGGCCACAGCCTGTAAGCCGATCTAATAGATATTCATTCATTCTGCAAGTTGTGTTCCTCTGAAGAACCCTGACTAAGACAACACCATTTATATACACGTTAGTTCATAAATGTCTCGAGTATCCTGGATACTAGGTCCTCGAAGAAACCATATCACAGAGACGAAAAAAGAGAGAGACTGGGTAGTGTTGCACCCATGTGGGAAGGTTTCCTCTTATGGTGGCCTCAAGTCCTGATGCTCTGGGATCAATGTCTCACATTTGAGCTGAGCGCATTCATCTGCATGGGTACCCACCACAGGTCTCTTCCTTTTCTCTTGCCCTATCCCAGATCTTTTTTTTTTTTTTTTTTTTTTTGGTTTTTCGAGACAGGGTTTCTCTGTGTAGCTTTGCGCCTTTCCTGGAGCTCATTTGGTAGCCCAGGCTGGCCTCGAACTCACAGAGATCCGCCTGGCTCTGCCTCCCGAGTGCTGGGATTAAAGGCGTGCGCCACCAACGCCTGGCTCCTATCCCAGATCTTATTCTTTATCTTTCTCATGCTATTCTAGGCTTGCTGCTCGGTCCTGGATCGAGGTCTCAACACAACACCTTCTCTTTGTAGCTGTTTCTACCAGTGGCTCGACAGTGCCTGTCCTATCCTCGACTCCCTGCTAGGATTGTGTCCTCAAAGGAGCAATAACTTAGAATTATACTGGCTGCTAACATCAAATTTAGAATTTTTCATCCATAAAGATTCTATCGTGGCCAGAATTTCCAGATACTGGAGCAAATTATATTACAGATTTCATTGTAAACTACTGTTCTGGGCATCCTAAAATTAAATCATCCACTCTCAACTAGGTCTTGCTGAATACTCTCCTTTCTGCTTCTACATGCCAGTGCATAACATCATGAAGAAGGTTTTTATTCCACATTTTCTTTACAGAATAATAAGATATGCAATATTCATGAGGAAATACCATACTTATATTTTTAAATAAAGTATATATAGTATACACATCTGTTTGGTTGTTGAGCTGGAATTCTGCCATTATCTTTATGATCTCATTGTTATAAGATTATAACTTTATTAACTTTTATTCTCTTTTAGAATAATTATGATCTTATATATTTAAAACAACAGATAAGGGAAAGTGGGGATTATTAATAACTACTACATTTTCAAGAAGATTGAACACAGTATAATATTGTTGTATGTTAGAAAGTTAATTATTGTTTTTCTAGTAATTTCTTCATTTTAGATTAGCTTTGAATTCATTTTGGCAGGTAGTGTATATTGCAAATAGGCAAAAATTGGCATTTTTGAGCAAAATACATCTATAGCATAATTTTTTTACATTTGTCATGGTATGCATAGGTGTGTGTGCATGCGTGCCTGTGTGTGAGTGTATGTGTGTATGTGCATAGGTGTGTAAAGTGTGTATGTACATGTGCATGTGTGTGTGCATGCATGTGTGTGTTGTATGTGTACATGTCTGTGTTTATGTGTGAGTGATTGTGTATGTATGTGTGCATGTGCATACATGCATGTGTGTAGAGACCCCTGTTATTGTCCCATGCCTTGGTTGAGACAGGATCTCTTGTTCAGTGCTGTATCTGCCAGACTGGCTGATCCTTGAGTGCCCGGGAATTGTCCTGTCTCTGTCTCTCATCTTCCATTAGGAGTTCTAGGGTTAGACAAACGACTCTGCAGTGGGCCTTACAAAGGTCCTGGGCATGCTAATTCAGGTCCTTACGCTTGCATAGCCAATATTTTACCATTGAGCCATGTCCCAAATCCCATGACATCCGTTTTACACTTGTCCATACAAACCCTCCCAGAGCTTAAAGGAATCCCCCATTCCTTCCATTGTGGTTTCAGAATGTTGTGTTCGTATCTTCCTTTGGCATTAGTTCTTGTTATTGTCTGCCGCACTGCCGATAATATACAAACAGGTACACATTTTGTGATGCCCACTCTGTTTCTTTCAAGAGTTCAAAAAAATTGTAGTGCCTATAGCGGAATCTGAAGTTTCATTCACTTATACAATTATTTTCTTCTTCTCTCATGGCATCTGGTGTATATTCTAGGGAAATATTTTTAACGTTAAGGCATCACCAGGGAAAAAAGATTAGAGTGTTTTGACATTTCTTTTATTTAAACTCTTACAGGAGAAAAATCAACCTTGTTATATGAAAGATTCTATATTTATTCAAAGTCTTTTGAAGAAACATTAAAGATGAGTTCAAAACATTTGTAATTACATTTTACCTTGGAAAGCTCTTCACAGTTCAAGAGACATTGTTCCTTTAAAGGCGCCTCAATGGAGAAGACACATCTTGAGACTCCTGAACCGACACTGTCCCATTAGCTGCTGGGTAGTAAGGTGAATACTGAGATAGCCAGCCGACTCCATCAGAGGCTGCACTGACCTACATTTCTTTACACAGGAGCCTCTTTCTGCACATGGGCACTGAGCCCCTCACATATGTCTGAGCTGAGGCACGCAGTGTGTAAGGCACACTTCCCACAGTTCAGAATTCAATGAGAAAACAGCCAGTGAAAATCAAGTTCACAATTTTATACTGGTTATGTGTTATAATGATAAGAATTTCAATATATTGGATTAAATGTTGTTAGAATTAATGCCATTTTTTCCTCTTCACTTTAAAATATAGGGCTTTGGGGAAATTGAAATTTATACATAAAGTTCATGTTTGTGCCTTGTGTTTTATTTTGGTCTTTGTATGCCAAATATTTAGATACACGTGTTCTTTGTTTTTCATATCAATGATCTGTTACCATGTAGCCTTTCTAAGTCATTGTAGCCCCTTTTCATGCCCTCCCCTTCTCACCTCCTCCCCCTTTCATGCCCTCCCTCCTTCTCACCCCCTCCCCCTTTCATGCTCCCCCATCTCACCTCCTTCCCCTTTCATGCCTCCCCTTCTCACCCTCTCCCCTTCTCATGCCCTCCCCCTTCTCACCGTTCTCCTCTCTTTTCCTATTATTTTCCTTCCTTCTCATTTGTTCTTTTCCATGCAGTTTTGTGATTGTTTGTTTTCTTGTGTTTTGAGATGGGAATCTTACTATGTAGCCCAGGCTGGCCTTAAACTTGGGTTCTTCCTGGTTTTAGCTCCAAGATATTGGGATTACAGGTGTATACCCTGCTTGGACCTTTTATTCTTGCTAAGATGTCTATGAGACAGATGAGCTCCCTAAGTGGACTGACTTTTCTCTTTTTAAAAATATTTATTTATTTATTATCTCTCTCTCTGTCTCTCTGTCTGTGTGTGTGTGTGTGTGTGTGTGCGCGCGCGCGCGCATATATGCCTGCCTACATGAGTTTATATGTACCATATGTGTACAGGAGCCCATGGAAGCCAGAAGAGGTGGGTCAGAGCTCTTAGAGGTAGAATCACAGGCTGTTGTGAACCACCATATGGATTCTGGGAACCAAACTGGATCCTCTGTCAAAGCAGCATGTGCTTTAAACCTCTGAGCCAACTCCCTAGACCCTTAATGTGAAATGCCAATTCTTATTCTAAATTTTAAGTTATATATTATTATAGTTAAGTCCCTAATATGTGCTGAGTGTATTACATACATGATCTTACTTACTCTATCCAATGCATCACACTTTCATGTAGTTGTTAACATAGCCTCTGTTATAAGCTAAAGAAACTCAATCTCAGATGGTTCAAAACTTTCACTATAAAAACTGTGTAGCTGAGTCAGGATCAAAACCACTGTAAATCTGCATGGCCCATTCTGCTCTCTCTGTGCCTCTATTACTCAGCACTCTGGGAAATTTCTTAAGGTATTGACTATTTCAAGGACTACCTGAAGCCTACTGATCTTTTGTGGTGATGGCTATTATAAAAATGATTGTGAGTAAAAGCAGCACAGACTTCTTCAACCTTGAGAGCAATAAAATTAGTGTGTAGGGCTGGAGAGATGACTCAGAGGTTAAGAGCAACTGGCTGGTCTTCCAGAGGACCCGAGTTCAATTCCTAGCAACTACATGGTGGCTCTCAACCATCTGTAATGAGATCTGGTTCCCTCTTCTGGCCTGAAGGCATACATGCAGGCAGAGTACTGTGTGCATAATAAATAAATCTTTAAAAAAAATTAGTGTGTAATCATTCTATGTTCTTCAAGGAATCACGAATCTTTATCAAGATGGTCCATTATCCAAATATTTCTCTGCACACACTTACCAACACAGTGACTAAATATAACAGTGTCTACATTAAAAACTAAATTACCAATTGTATAGTGTGTGTGTGTTGGGGGGTGTGGGTATGTTTGAATGGAAACCAGAGATTGATGTTACGTGGGCCTTCCAATTTATATTTTGAGATCAGGTCTCTCACTGAACCTGGAGCTCATGCATTCTTGATTCAGCTAAGTTGGTTGGGCAATGGGATCCAGGGATCAGCTTTTTCTGTCCCCTCTCTCCTGTGCTCAGGTCATAGATGTACACCACTAGGCCTGGCTTATCACTTTTACTTACTTATTTTATGTGGGTGCCGGGGATGGATCCACACTCAGGTCCTCACACTTGTGCAGCAGACACTTTACTGACTGAGCTGTCTCCCCAGCCCTACCAATTTCTGTACTGAAAATGATTTCTTTGGGTGTAAGGCTAGGTATTTAGAATAAAGCTAGAAATATACTGGTTTAGGAAAATGACACTATCGGTTCTCCTCTAGAGTCTGTGACTTATCCATCCATGGCTAGTTGGACAGCTTCATAGTATCAGGCAGGAATTTCCTCCTACTGAGCAGGCCTTAAGTACAGTTCAAACTCTCACTCCTAGTTAAAGATTCTTCCTCATCTTTCCTCCTCCTCCTCCTCCTCCTCCTCCTCCTCCTTCCTTCCTTCCTTCTTTGCCTCCACTTCCTCCTCCCAAACTGAAGCTCCTACAAAGATCCACAAGTGATCAAAATTCAGAGAGGAACTCTGGGGTGTCCAGTCCCAACTGGTACATCTATACCACAAGTCCTAACTTAAGAACTGGGGAACATTATGGAAGAGATGGGTATAAAGATTGTAAGAGCCAGAGAACAGGGAACTTGGCTACCACATGATGTCTTTTAGACAGGGATGCTCCACTCACAAAGTCTCAACAATATTGTTGCCTAAATACAATCTGCATCATGACAGCACCAGTTGGCATGTCACTGAGGAAAGCAAGCATTGTACAAGTCCCCACCTCTAGATGAAGAGCTAATGGTAATTATTGGCTTCTGAGGGAGGAACAACTTGTCTTTTACAGGGATGAGCTCCCTGATAGGTTAGATAGGTTGCCCTATCCTAAATGAATCACCTCTAAATGCACATACATAAAAGCAACACTAAATGGGCTCAGCTGGTGTGTGTGTGTGTGTGTGTGTGTGTGTGTGTGT
>CABHPR010117063.1:0-11019 GCA_902168415.1 Peromyscus melanophrys
AATAAATAAATAAATAAATAAGTTCTTTTTGGAAAAGTCATATAAAAACCTCCTAGAAGTTTCCTAAAATATATATATGCACATATACAGAGTTCAAATGGAATTATCCTATAATGGGCCAACAACGCTCCTACTGGACAACACAAGCCAACAAATAAAAAGCCTGGTGCCAGAAGTGGGTTACTTCTTTTGGAGTTGTTGGCCAGTGAGGTCCCACAGACCCTCAGAATTACAGACTATTGACGATGCTCTTGGTTGCCCCCCAGAACTTGATCGTAAGACCCTATTGCTGAAGGCATCACATATGTGAGTCAAGAGAGCATGGAGAAATCAAGCTGGTACTGACCTGGAGGCTTCGTCCCTACTGGCTAGTTCTTAAAATGCTAGACGGTGCTATGCAGACTATTGGAAGAAAAAGTTGTTATATCCAGATCGAGGGGACCCCCAAAAGACCACCACGGAGACCAAAAACTCCGTATGTAAAAGAAAAAAGCCTTTATTCAAGCTCGGGCTTGGTCTCTCTGTCTGTCCAACACAGCAGTGAGAGCAGAGAGCCCTGAAACCAGGCGGAGTAGGGTTTTTCATCATAGCGGAAGTTGGGGTGAAGGGATTTCCAGGGTTCAGGACCCTGATTGGCTGACATTTGTCTGGGGGTATCAGCAAAAAGGAGAAATAGGTGTGTGCTAGGCTCAAGGACATCCGGCCATCTTATCTAACAGTTGGAATGATTGGGATGCCAGGTACTTCCCCATCCCTGACCCATCCCTGGGTGGTGTCAGCTAATGGCTTTTCCTGGATCTGGGTATTGCCTACTGGTAAGCCTGTCATGGCAGCTGTGTGGTCAAGCTGTTTTGCTGCCCCCCAACAAAAGTAACCATCACTCTCGCTCAGCTATGAACCTCCCAGGTACAACAATGACAAGGCACCCCACTGGTGCAGCCGTGACACAATGTCATGGGGGTGACCAACCACTTTCCAACTGGATTTAAGGCCCACTCCACAAGATGAAACCCATGCCTGGCACCATCACTGGGGCCATGAGCCCCTGAATAGGGGGCTCGTAGGCCCTTGGGGGGGGGGAGTCTATTACTATTATTATGCTAAATGAATGTAGTATGAAGTTGACTCCTAATAACTTGTTATACTCACAGATTAGTGCATCTCTCAACCCTCATCAGAAAGGCTTCGTAATGCAGTACATGGTGATTAACACAGAGGCAACACACCTGGCCAAGGGGCAGAGCATGAGAGACTGTGGGATGCTCGAGTCTAAGGGCAACATCTGTATCGTGCCATCTCTTCCCCAGGCTCAGCGATCACTGTGGAAGAGGGGTAGAAAGATTGTAAGAGCCAGAGGCAGTGGATGACCACAAGGAAACCATTTTCCAGGCACAGCAGGGAAGCTGCACATATTAACTCCTAACAGCTGTGACAGCATGCCCAGCACTGTGCAAGCTCAAGCCGCACAAAATCCCAGCATGGAGAGAGGAGGTGGGCAGGAAAGTCTAGCTGAAGAGCCATTGACAATTGATGGCTGCTAGGAGAGGAGAAGCCAGTCTTATTTAAGATGTGGCCCCTGGTAGGTGGACCACGCTCCAATGGATGGTCCCATACCCAATAGTACTTAGACAGCAGAAATTGGATTTGATAAGTAGATAGGGAAGGAGAATGGATCTGAAAGGAGTTGGGGGGAAGGAATGAATATGACCAAAATGTATTGCATAAAATTCCCAAAACACTTAAAAAACAAACAAACAAACACCAAGGTAGATGGCTCCTGAGGAATTACTGTTGGAATTCCTGGCCACTCCTCCAGATACATGACCTCACATTCACTGTCCAGCCAAGCATGGAGGCGTAATCATCCTGGTGCCTTATGTCCTACGTAATCCATGCGCTGCATGGTCACGTAATTTGTGCACATGCATGGCATAGCTACATAAGCCCATATGCGCATGTGCGGGGGAATCCATAAAAAGCGGGTCACAGACTCCTCCTCCTCCTCCTCCTCCTTCTACTTCTTCCTCTCTCTCTCTCTGCATGACCATTTCCATAGGCCTAAGCACTACCCTCTGTTCTCCTCCCCCTAATAAACTCTTACGGTAGGTTTTGTTATACCTCATGGCTTTTCTTGTACTGTAAACAGTGCCGCCTAATAAATAACACAGTGCCACATAATAGCTAACAATTACAACATAGGTTGGCCTCTGGCCTTCACACATGTGCATACATGTGTAGCTTGAGTTTTCCTGCCTGGCCTACGGTCAGGATAAATCTCTTTCACCTGCCAGTCCCACAGCCGCTCAGACCCAACCAAGTAAACTCAGAGACTTATATTGCTTTCAAACTGTATGGCCGTGGCAGGCTTCTTGCTAACTGTTCTTATATCTTAAATTAATCCATTTCTATAAATCTATACCTTGCCACATGGCTCGTGGCTTACCGGCATCTTTACAGGTTGCTTGTCCTGGCGGTGGCTGGCAGCGTCTGGCAGCCTCCTTCCACCTTCCTGCTCTTTTTATTCTCTGTTAGTCCCGCCTATACTTCCTGCCTAACCACTGGCCAATCAGTGTTTTATTAGCAACACATTTGCCATACAGAACATCCCACAGCATACATGTTTACCTGGACATACTTCAATATGTATGCACAGAGATAAATAAATGAATAAAAACAGATATATATATATATATATATATTAAAGTGCTACCTTGATCATTTCTCAAAGATCTTTGCCCTTTTATGATACAGTGTTTTCAGTGGGGTAGGGGGTGCTGTTGGCTACTATTAAAGTCTAAGACCTAGTAAACCAGGCATTTTTCTATATTACTGGCATCTGTCCAGTGTACTGTCACTTTTAATAGCAAACTAGCACAGCAATCTATACTGTAAATGTGAAAGTCTCCACATACCAGAAAGGAAAGATACAGTAAGAGTTGTATTATCTGGGTGAGTTGGTGCATCCCTGTAATTAAAGCCTTTGGGAGATGGAGGCAAAAGAATTAGGAACTGAAAGCTAGTCTCAGCTAACATAGAGAGTTTGAGGCTAGCCTGGCTACATGAGACCCTGTCAAGGTAGAAGAAAGCATGTCTTCAGTAAGAAAACCACCTGTTGTCTCTTTTGTTTGTTTGTTTGTTTTTAAGACAGGGTCTCACTATATATCCCTATCTGGCCTGGAACTCACTAAGTAGAAGAGGCTGACCTCAAGCTCACAGAGATTGCCTGCCTCTGCCTCCCAAACTCTAGAATTAAAGGTGGGGTCCACCATGCCCAGCCCTTATTACTTTCTTAACTCATGATTTCCTGTTCATTATTCCACAGGCAAAAAACTGAATACGGATGCTGTATTTGCAAATGGATGTCACCTATCTCCATGGCCAGACAGAACTACCTAGGAAGACACTGCTCGTCATGCACAAACATTTTTCATTGCCATCAATCCCCCTTCAGGGTCTAAAATTCATTAAGACCACTCAGCAGGGCCTATCCTGTCCCACAAATCAGTTTCTTTTCTTTTCTTTCTTTTTTTTTTTTAATTTTTCGAGACAAACAGCTCAGCTCTGGCTATGCTGGAACTTGCTCTGTAGACCAGACTGGCCTTGAACTCACAAGGATCTGCCTGCCTCTGCCTCCTGAGTGCTGAGACTAAAGGTGTGAGCCACCACTGCCCGGCACAAATCGGTTTCTAAACTATGGGTTTCATCTGTCCCTGCTGCTACTAACTCACCAGGAGGAGGCCAAGGCTTCACTGGTAACATCATGACTAAGGAAGTCATTGCTGCTAGAGACCCTCCTATCCAAAATGGCCTCGCATGGGGAAAGAGCTACCATGTCCATCTTTCTCAGTAATATCCAACTTCGATGAGCCTATGCATGTTAAGATGGTGGAGGCCCCTTGTGCTGGGCACCAACTTGATTGAAGGTTGATAACTGAGGGGAGAGGGGGGCAAGACAGCTTGACCACACAACTGCCATGACAGGCTTAGAGGCCCAGACACAGCTTCTGTGACAGGCTTACTGGCAGGCAACACCCGGATCCAGGAAAAGCCATAACTGACCCCATCCAAGGATCCACCCAGGGATGGGCCAGCATCTAAGGGGAAGTACCAGACATCCCAAAACATTCCAACCCTTAGATAAGATTAGATAAGATCACCAGATGTCCCCGAGTCTAGCACACACCTATTTCCCTTTTACAGATACCCCTAGACAAATGTCAGCCAATTAGGGTCCTGAACCCTGGAAATCCCCTCACCCCAACCTCTGCTATGCTAAAGACCCCACCCTGCCTGGGCTCTGGGCTCTCCGCCCTCACTGCTGTGTCTTCGTCAGAGAGTCCAAGCTCTGAGCTTGAAATAAAGGCTCTTCGTTTTTACATACAAGATTTGGTCTCCATGGTGGTCTTTTGGGGGGCCCCACAATCTGGGCATAACAATATCACCAAGAAGGAGAGAAGGAATAGGCATCTACAAAATTGATGAATGGGAAAATGCAAAAAGTGGTTGGTTACGATATCGTAATTGGCTAAAGACTGTTGAAACAGGGCCTAAAATCATAGACCCGAAAGCACTTGAACCCAGTGTGGTGGTACAGGCCTGCAATCCCAGCAACTGGGAAATGGAGTAAGTTTAAGCCAACCCCAGCTATGTAGAGAGTTCAAGGCCATCCTGGGCTGCAGGAGACCGTCTCAACAACAACAAAAAAGAAAGGAAGGAAGGAAGGAAAGGAGGGAGGGAGGGAGGGAGGAAGGAAAAAGAAAGGAAGGAAGGAAGGAAGGAAGGAAGGAAGGAAGGAAGAAAAAGAAAAAAGGAAAATATCAAGCTGAGTCTTTTTGGTCTTAGCAGCAAAAGCAAGATGACAAGGAAATGTTCTGGTTTAAAAAAAACAAGAAGACAAGATAGACATGCTAGCACATTCCTGTAATCCCAACTCTGGAGAGGCAGAAGCAGGAGGATTGCTGCAAGTCCAAAGCCAGCCTTCTCTACAGTGAGTCCAGGCCAGGCAGGGCTACACACCAAGACCCTATCTCAACTGCAAGCCCCCACAGGAAGAAAAACAGAATTAAAATTGGCCCAGGAAGCCCATGCTGGGGAAAGTGATGGAATCACCTGATGCCAGTGGAGGACATGAACATGACAATAAATATGGCCAGTAGGAATGTCTAGAAACTGTGACCATGTCTGTCATGGCTATTCTTTTTTTTTTCCTTTATTTATTTTATGTGCATTGGTGTATGCATGTATGTCTGTGTGAGGATGTCAGATCTTAGAGTTACAGACAGTTGTTAGCTGCCATGTGGGTGCTGGGAATTGAACCCAGGTCCTCTGGTAGAGCAGTTGGTGCTCTTAACCACTGAGCTATCACTCCAGCCCTGTCATGGCTATTCTTAAAATCCTGTCTAATTTTGGCTTACCTATAACTTGCTTTGTAGACCAGGCTGGTCTAGAACTCAGAGACCTGCGTGCGTCTGCCTGAGTGCTCAGATTAAAGGCATGTGCCACCACCGCCCAGCTAAGATTGTTATTCTTAATTGTCAATTTGCTGGGATTTGGAACCATGTGGGAGACGGACCTCTGGACTCATCTACGTGGGTGTTGTTAGGATTCTGCCACTCCTCCAGCTGTATGACTGCACATGCATGCTTAAGTAGCTAAGCAAGGGGTCTTACATCTTACAACATCCATGTGCTGCGTGATTATGTAATGGGCACAGCGTAGTCACGCAATCTGCACATGTGTAGCGTAGCTCCCTAAGCCCACATGCGCATGTGCAGGAGAATCCTTAAAAAGCCGGTCACAGACTCTTCTCCTCTCTTCTGCTCTCTCCTCCTCCCGCCTCTCTCTCCCTGCACGTGTCTTCCACAGGCCTGGTCACTCTCTTCTGTCCCCCCTCCTCCTAATAAAGCTCTGATACTGGGTTTTGTTGTGCCTCGTGACTTTTTCTCACAGAATAAAAGCAGCGCATTTAAAACCAACATTTTTGCTTATTATAAAAAAGGCGGGTGAACAGGAATAGGGACATCGTTTCTCCCGGAAACTGCTTCCAGCTGACTTGGTGGGTGTAAGTTGACTCTTGGGGGTTAGGGAAGGGGGTTTCTGAGGTAGACAGGTGTCCTGGGGTCGTCTGCTGCTTTGGGAATTGTCTGACAAGGTGCTTTCCAGGTGGATTTAAGCTGGTTCTGGAGCTCACTGACCTGTTCAGGTGGATTCTCTGGAGCTCAGAAAAAATTTTAAACATATTAAGAAGCAGCCATGGGAAAATTAAAATCTTGGGCTGGTGACCATAACATTGTACTGTTTAGTACTCTGCTTATATTGGTTAGTGTTAGTGGGGGGGGGGGTGGGATATTTGGAACATGCTTTTAATTTTTACCTGAAATAAGCCTTATCAGAGACAGATTTTTAAGGCACCTGTTTCCTTTATTAGTTTAGCATCCAGGAGACACAGGTGATCAATTGCTGAGGGCTAACAGTAATAGATTGTTATATTAAAGTCTGTTTTTTGCAGAGCCCATACACTTTTGGGTCTGGAGGTGTAAATACTTTGAACTGTTACTGTTTCTTACCACCTGGGTATATACTTGATGGTCCTTGGACTCCAGCTCTGTGGTGATCCTGTAACAATTAGCTGAGTAGTTAATTAGAAGAGGGAACCAGGAAAAGAAAAGCTTGTGGGTGAGACCTCATTCTTCTGGAATTGGTGACAAGGCAGTGGATCCTGGTGTCCTCTGGAACTTGAGAGAGAGCAGGGCCCTGTCTACGTCACTGTGTATGAGAAGGAGAAGCACTGCTGACCGGTCTGGAGTGAGGCACATGGAGGGAGCAAATGAAATGAAAGCTCCTATCTTAGCTAGAAAATCTTCCATTTGGTACCCCTGAAAGTACAATTAAGTGGTGGGGTCTGGTGAGGCGAGTAAGGCTGTTCCCCTACCCCAACAATAGGGAAACAAGAAGAAGTAGGACCCCAAAACTCCCTCAGGACTGAGTAAGTGGCTCAGTGTCCAACAACAAAAAAATGGATCGCTCCATACTGCATCCTGGGTTCCCTGTGAGCCCATGGCCAAGCCTAGGAGGTCTGCTGGAGGTCTTTGTTTGATGTCCCCATGCCACGAGGTGCATGAGGGCAGTCAGCTGACCAGTTTTCTCTCTAGGTGGCACTTTGAACAAGGCTCAATTGATGGCCCAAGTGGGGCAGGGCACGCACTAGCCTGTGTGGCCTTTTCTAGCACACATTTAAAACAGGGACCTGGATGCTTATGCATCTGCTCGAACAGCATATGCCAGCATTTGGTAATTCTGTTCATGGGCTTTCTCATCTCTCCCATGGTACCTTAAATGCCACAGCTGAAACTTCTGCCTGTGGGGTCAGGGGCCCTCTCTCCCGATGCTTAAGCTTAGCCCTGATGTCAGGAAGCTCTGGGAGACATGAGACAGATTTTATTCCATGTCTTGAATTTTTGTTGTTGTTGTTGTTGTTAGTTTGCTGGTTTTGAGGACAGCTTTAGGAAGACCTGCCAGGAGGCAGGCTCTAAACTGATCTCTTGCTAGAGAACCAAAATGGCTGAGTTATATAGGGACCTGGGCTGGGAAGGGAAAAGGAAGGGAAGGGAAGCCTAGCCCCTGGGAGGGGGAGGTTTAGGGGAGGGGCAGGGTGAGAAGTGCTGGGGTTTCTTTGAGACCTAACAATGGGGGTCCATTCATCTTTCCTAGAAGAAATTCCCTATAGCACCCTGTGGTGGTTAGTTTTTTTGTCAACTTGACACAAGGACCATCTTGGAGGAGGGAACCTCAATTGAGAAAATGCCTCCATTGATCTGTAGCCAAGTCTGCAGGGCATTTTCTTCACTAACTATTGATATAGGAGAGCCCAAACCACTGTGGGTGGTGCTGCCCCTGGGCAGGTGCTCCCAACTTGTATAACAAATCAGGCTAAATAAACCATAGTGCAAGCCAGTAAGCAGCATTCCTCCATGGTCTCTGCTTCAGTTCCTGCCTCCAGGTTCCTTCCTATCCTGAGTTTTCACTTGCGTTGGCTTCCTTCAGTGATGGACTGTGATCTAGATGTATAAGCCAAACAAATTGTTTCCCCTCTATCATGGTCTTCCTCGTAGAAAAAGAAAGCAGACTAAGACCGCCCCCTTTTTTAACCTCCCTTTCCCTTATCCAGCCAGTATACACACTCTAAATCCAGGCTGCCTTCAGTCTTCTGTGAATTTGACTTCTACAAACAAAAACCTGCCCTTTCTCTTGCTAACCTTGTCTGTGTAATTCACAAGCCACCAGGAACTAAATTTAAGAGGGCCTGGGGAGTTCTTCTGCTTAACCACAGGAAAGATTGTTTTCCTAAAGATGAATGGCATGAAGGAATGAGAAAATGAGGACCACAGAAACGTGGAAACATTCACTGTGATGGGAATAGGCTTTTCCTGAAGGGCTTAAACATGTTTGCATCAAAGGAAAGTCCTCTGAAGCAAAACCGAGCAGCTCTTCAAGGTTCTCAACAAAGGAACAGAGACTCTCCCACTGAGGAGATGTGACTGTAGCTGGAGTTTTCCTGTGTCCACCCAGCTCCTGCAGCTGCTCACACCCTAGTAAACACACAGAGATTTATATTAATTATAAACTGTATGGCCGTGGCAGGCTTCTCGCTGTCTAGTTCTTATATCTTAAATTAACCCATTTCTAAAAATCTATACCTTGCCACGTGGCTCGTGGCTTACCGGTATCTTTAATCTTACTTCTCATGGCAGTGGCGGCTGGCAGCATCTCCTGACTCAACCTTCCACTTCCCAGAATTCTCCTCTCTCTTGTCCCACCTATACTATACTTCCTGCCTGGCTACTGGCCAATCAGCGTTTTATTTATCAACCAATCAGAGCAACACATTCACAGCATACAGAAAGACATCCCCAGCACATGACCATGATAATGCCATCTTGTCCTGACTCTGTATTTGCTTAGACAGTTCTCAGCCCCCTACCCAATGCCATTCCCACAGTGGTTACATCTGCCCTGCATTTGAGTTTTCCATGGCCTTGACCATGGTCCAGATGTATTAGCCAAAATAACTGATATAACTAAAATAACTGAAGAAGGTATAAGTCAAAAATAATTTTCATGTTATTTCTGAAATAATCACGACGTTCTGCCAGGAGTGAATGTTTCAAGGTTACTTTGTCATATGAGTTATGGTCTTCGTGATTTTTGCATTTAAAACACTGTATCCTTCCCTGGGCTTCGACACCAAGAGACTAAGGCATGAGCCCAGTCTTGGTTGTAACAGGGCCCCAGACCTTAGTACAACTGACTTCATGATGGAAGTGTCATTCAGGCTGTAAAATTCAACATGTAGACAGCACCACCTGCCCAAACTAAAACAAACACCCAATCCATCAAAGCCCATAGTTTCGGGAAAGTCTCTAAATATACTTACCTTGCTTTTGGTTTCTATAGCTCCGCTTCTGGCTAACTGTTCTTGTTAACTGAAGTATGTCAACCCAGGATATGGTCTTTGTGCTTAAATGCACACCCTGAGAAAGGCTCAGGTGTTGTGGAATATTATTTTAAGATGTGTTCATTCGTTTATGCTGTGGAACATTTGTTTAATGATGCAAAGATGTGTTGCATTCTTTTATGTTGTATTTGTTTAGCTCTGTAAAGCTGTGCTACTTTGCCTGTCTAAAACTCCTGATTGGTTTAATAAAGAGCTGAACAGTCAATAGCTAGACAGGAGAGAGAAATAGGCAAGGCTAGCAGGAAGAGAGAATAAGTAGGAAAAAATCTAGGCTAGAGAAGAAGAATGGGAAGAGGGGGGAGCAGGAAAAGAAGGAGAGGAGGACGCCAAGGGCCAGCCACACAACCAGCCACAGAGTAAGAAGGGAAGAAAGATATATAGAATAAAGAAAGGTAAAAAGCCCAGAGATAAAACGTAAAGAGAAATGGAATAATTTAAGTTAGAAATGCTGGCTAGAAACAAGCCAAGCTAAGGCCGGACATACATAAGTAAGAATAAATCTCTGTGTATTTATTTGGGAGCTGGGTGGCAGGCCCCCAATGAGTAAAAAATCAACTACACTCAGGACTACACTGAGATTC
This sequence comes from Peromyscus melanophrys, assembly GCA_902168415.1. NCBI lineage: Eukaryota > Metazoa > Chordata > Mammalia > Rodentia > Cricetidae > Peromyscus > Peromyscus melanophrys. Next base: position 10,096 of record CABHPR010117063.1, read on the forward strand.
CAAACACCTAGTGTAGTTGCCTACCAGTTTTTGTTTTTGTTTGTTTTGTTTTTTGAGACAGAGTTTCTCTGGGTAGCTCTGACTGTCCTGGAACTTGCTCTGTAGACCAGGCTGGCCTCAAACTCACAGAAATCTACTTGCCTCTGCCTCCCAAGTGCTGGGATTAAAAGTGTGTGCCACCATGCCTGGCTTAATAAAGACTTTCTATTGGCTTAAACCCGTGTCCTTCTCTTGTGAACACCCCACATCGGTCATAGACCAAAAAAGGATTCATATGCTTTTTTTTTTTTTTTAATGCACATTGGTGGTTTACCTGCATGTATGTCTGTGTGAGGGTGTCGGATCTTGGAATTACAGACAGTTGTGAGCTGCCATGTGGGTGCTGGGAACCAAACGGGTGTCTCTAGAAGTGCTGTCAATGCTCTTAACCACTGAGGACTTATATACTTTTAATTGGCTAATCAAAGTGGTTGTCTGTACCTTTCTCCAGTGGGTTATTACAGCAGCAGGTGTGAGGTCCAGAGCTTGCATGGGGGTGTCCACAACACTCTCCAGTTGGTAAGAGCAACCTGAAGGATGGGGAGAGGAGCTGAGCCGGCATGTTTTGCCTTTTTGTCCAAGCTCTCCTGTAGTTCTTGCCCTCTGGCTGCTTTAATCTGAGACAAAGGCTGTTAGGAGGGGCATAAAGCAGATCACAGGGGCTCCTTCCAGGGGCTTGTGCTATGCTTGAACGAGCCCCACGGCCTGGGCCCCTTGGCTGTCCCTGCTCTGCCATCATCCCCTGTGCACATTTGCTTATACATGGTGCTCCTGTCCTTCTGCTTGCCTAGTCTCCGTCACTGGAAAGGCCTTCCTGAGAGCTAGATGTCCACACTGCCGACTTCCCCCATCCTCCCTCCTATCCCTGTCTCACAGTCCTCTGTA
>CABHPR010117064.1:0-17310 GCA_902168415.1 Peromyscus melanophrys
TATTAAGTTATCTCTAGATGATTGGATAGTACCCCAGGGGAGAAGAAAAATTCTCAAAACTTCCTTGCTAGTTCACACTCATTTTAGTAAGTAAGGATATTTTCTCAAAGAAGTTAGGGCTTCACGGCCAAGCCCCAGGTGGAGCTCCAGGAGTCCAATCGAAGAGAGAGAGGAGGGATTATATGAGCAAGAGATATCGAGACCATGATTGGAAAAAGCACAGGGACAAACAGCCAAACTAGTGGAAACACATGAACTGTGAACCAGTAGCTGAGGAGCCCCCATGGAACTGGACTAGGCTCTCTGAATAATTGAGACAGTTGATTAGTTTGAACTGTTTAGGAGGCCCCCAGGCAGTGGGTCCGAGACCTGTTCTTGGTGCATGAGCTGGCTTTTTGGAACCTAGGGCCTATGCTGAGACACTTTACTCAGCCTTGGTGCAGAGAGGAGGAGATTGGACCTGCCTCAACTAAATGTACCAGACTGGGCTGACTGCCCAAGGGAGACATTGCCTTGGAGGAGGTGGGAATGGGGGGTGTATTGGGCGGGAAGGCTGGAGGGTGAGAGGAGGGAGGACAGGAGAATCCGTGGCTGATATGTAAAACGACTAGAAAATCTCTTATATAAAATAAAAAAAAAATAAATTCATATATGAATAGTGAAAAATTCTAAAAAAAAAAAGAAGTTAGGGCTTCACAAAGTCACGTTACTCATTGGCATCAGTTCTCCAATGTGTTTTTAATCAGCCCCATTCTCCTAAAGCCATTTTTAAATATTAACTTTTATAAAAAAATGCACCCACATATTGAATATGCATTCAACCTAAACTTAAGTTGAAGGAAAGTACAAATGTTTTAATTGGTTGTATTAAAAAATAGAAAATTATAATAAAACATATCATCATTTCAAATATTTCTCAGTGGAATATATTGCAAGGTACACATATTTGTGTGTCTGGTAAATGAAGGTTTGTATCCAAACTCTTTGTTAAAACTTTGAGAAACTCACATCTTCTGGGGATGAAGATACCTACTTCACAGTTTTGTATAGGACATATCTGGAATAATTCTTGATAGGTAATAGGCATTCAGAACACAGCAGCTTTCATCAGGTAACTTCAAACAACTTTTATATAAGTTATAGTGAAGATGATATAATCTTAGGAACACAGGGGAACCTGTGTACTTTGTTGATACCTGTGTAAAGAGAATGAACTGATAAACCAGTTTATGTAAATATAGCATGTAAAAAATTGTTAGTTGCCACCCACCTGAACATGAGTCAGCTCAAATGCTGGAGGCTTTTTCAGCCACAGGCACACATTGCCCAGGTCTTTATTTGAACCTAAGTAAAATAAGGGGCTGATTGCTAAAACCAGTGCCCAACTGGATGGTTCTTGGCATTGTTCTGTGCATGTCTTGAAGTATTAGTCAACATACTCTGTAACCATACTCACAAATCTCACCATTTTATTATTTTTAGATTCAGTTTCATTTTTATTTCTATGTCTCTCTGTGTGTATTTCTATATATGTGTGAATGAGTTTGGGTGCACTTGGAGGCCAGAAATGGGTGTTAGATCCCCTGAATTGGAATTACAGGTAGTGTGAACCTCTTGACATGGATTCTGGGAACCTAACTCAGGTCTTCTTCTGAAAGAGCAGCAAGTGCCCTCAACAATGGAGTCATCCCTATAGCCCCTCTCACCGCTTTCTATCTTTAGCTTGTCTAGTTTTGGTCCTGAACGTCTGCCTTGGTGTCATGATCCTATAGTGAAACCCAAGACAGTTTGTTGAAGTCTAGGCATGCTACCTAGTAATTTATTGCCTGATTTAGAAATGGACACTGTCATTTGTAGCCCTTGATGCTGACTGGGTTCTTGTTCATGGGTATTTCATTTTTAAGCAGAATATTTCTACTGCCTGGGGACCACTATTTTCTGTAAGAGAAGAAAAGGGGATCAGTATTAAGCTCCAGCTTTCTACATCCTTCTAGAGAATTGATTGTATGGGCATTATTGCCACCAGGGACGAATACTCACTTTAATTCATCTATCTCTTTGGTTTTATTCCAATGTGGCTTCTTTTTTTCCCCTTCTGTCAATGATTTTCCATAACTCTCTGTTGTAAGCTTTTCTGAGTGAGCTAAAAAGTCTTTAGGTGAACTTCAAGTAAAACAATAGGTTGATAATATATGTTATGGATGAAGCTAAATGGTATAGGTCTTTTAATGTTCTCATGTAATGAATTTACCTTAAGCTAAAATTCTGTTATTCTTTGATGCAAAGCCACAGTAAAATTTTCAGAGATATACTGTGAAGTTTCATGGATAAAACTCTTCATTTCAAAAGAGGTTTGGTAGAATATGTAGTCATTGGTTAATCTGGTGTTGATGTTCGCTTCTTGAGCAAGGCTTATATACCCTGAACTTTCACCTTTGTTATTTATTTAAGAGCTTAGGAGCATTGTTGGCAGGCTTTCAAATACACTAAATAGCAAAAGGTAAGCCCAACAGGAATTACTTTATGGAACATTAATGTAATAATGAAAATAAATCATGTCCTAATTTTGATATTTATTTATTCAAATAACAACAGAAACCTAAAGAGGTCTTGGGTACAGTCTGGATATCAAGGGGAACCTTGAGTGAGAATGAATAGCACACAGAATAGGCTGCTGTGCCCAGGTGACTATGTTTGGCATGGTGCCTTTCCCAGGCAACAACTCTGCCTCTGTGGAAGACAGAAGCAAAAATTACTGATGAAGACCTCCAAATAAAAACCATGTACTGTAAACCTTAACTTCCAGGAATTTACATTTGCGTTGTTTTTCAATAAAGGTTCATCTTCAATAAAGGTTCATAACTTTGATGCATTCCAGTCTATTTCTGTAACTTTAAAGTTAGAAAATCAACTTTAAGTCTATTATGTAATTTATAAAAACAAATAGATACACAAAGACCATGTTATAGATCCAATATTGATGAAAGGCATGCTTTTATTTCCCCCAGCGAGGAGTGCAGGTGAATTCCACCTCAAAATTTTTGTTTCTGAATTCTCAATGATATGATCTGATAATAACCAGGAGTACCCTCTTTAGCCATATACTACAAACTGTCAGGCATATTAAAGGACCAGAAGTGAGCAAAAGACACTAGGACCCTTGAGGGCTGAAGGGACACTTACAAGTGTTAATGTCTTTGGGTCATATGCAAAAGCAATTTATTTTGCACATTATAAAATAAATTTTTTTATAATGTTGAAAATTGGGAAGCTTAGGCACATTAAGTGATAATACACAATATCTTACTGAAATTCAAAAAGAAGTAGGGCACATGAGGGAAAGGAATCAGAACAGGGCCTAAATACCTTATCAGTGGGGGTTCAGGACCTTTGCTTGGTGGCAACAGCAGATCAGCTCAGAGCACTCCTGGCTTTTAAGTTTTACCATGCCAAATACCGAATTCCTCCAGATTTATTTACTTATTGTTTGGTTCAGGTGCTTGCAGTGAAATTATAATGTCATGGTCAGTAGGGAAAGGCCACACACAGATGACAAGTCTAATAGAATAGAAGCCCTTGTCCCCATGGTCAGTCTCAGAGGAATGGTATTTGTTTAGAGTAGGGAACTGCTTCTCAAAATGGCCCATTGTGCACCATGTATTCAGATAGTTATCCTGATGGTTAAAGTAGTCTCGATGCTTAAGTAAAGGTTGCATGGAAAACAAAAACAATCTGCATGCACACACATGCACACATTTAAGTATAAAAAATTAATTTGATGACTTACAGCACAGGTCATGACATTTTGCTACTGAGGTGAAAATTTGTCCTTCAACTCAGACAAATATTGATTATGGGTAGGGTAGGATGTCTCCAAATGTCGTATGTCATATTATAAACCATCACATTTTCAAATATAACTTTATTTAGCAGCAATGTTTTTAGGGAGATAATACAAAATGTGTAAACTATGACTGGTATAACACCATATAATCAGTGTTCTTATGGAAATGGAGAGGTCTGGAGACAGGGGCACACGGAAGAAACACCCTTCAAAGATAAAGGCAAACAGTCAGATGGAACATTTATAAGCCAAAGTATATTAAAGATTACTGGAAGACTACCAAGAGCTAAGCCAGAGGTATGCATCAGACCAATACTCTTCATGGCCTCTAAGCAAGAACTAGCTCTGCAGACTCCTTGATTCCTGAGCTCCAAGTTCTAGAAAGTGAAGCTAGAAATTCCCATTACTTAAGTACCAAGTTAGTGTTAGGTACTTTGTTACAGCAGCTTTAGCAAACTAATACAATGTTACATTCAAAACACCTGAGGGCAGTGGTTATGCTTTCAAAAATGTCTTTCATGTCATTGTGGACATGGGAAAGACTATGAGGTCTCAACCCTACACCAAGAACTATAGGCAACTAAGAAATGCAGGGGGGTGGATAGTCTTCCTCAGGGAAGAGTACACTAACTTGTTATCCAATACCAAAAAGTCAGCCCTGAAAAAATATATATACAGTTAACAACAGTTAATGAAAAAAGAGGTCACGAAGAAAGGAAGAGTATATGAGAAGATTTGGAGGGAGGAAAGGGAAGGGGGAAATGATGTAATTATATTATAATCCTAAAAACAAAGGGAAAATGTCTCAAAGACTTAAGTTTTAAGAAAAATAGTCTCATAAAAATCTTTTCACAGGGAAATTTACTACAGGATATACATAGACATAAGTAAGAAGAGTTTAAATGGTGTGGCCCAGTAGTGGTGGACAGTGCTTTCTTGAGACACCATAGACTAGCAAATAATAACCCAGTGGTAGGTATGGGTTACTTCTTTTCAAAGCTTTGGTCAGTGGCATCCCAAAGACTCCCTTAAACATTGCAGGTTGTTGCCATTTCTCTTGGTTATCCTCTAGAACTTGATGGTAAGATCCTATTGCTGAAGACATCTTATAATTCAGTATATGATATACCAATTGGGAAGCTTCATCCCTACTGTCTAAATTTCAAAGTGCTAGGAAGGAAGCCATGCACTTTGACATGGGGAAAATAGTCAACAGTTATATTTTTCTGTGAATCCTGTGAGCTACTACAACAACTGGGTTGGCAAGGTATTCCCACTGGTACAGTAGTGTCATGGGAGTTGTAGATGTAACCAATCACTATCTTATTTACTTTAAAGCCTGCCCCACAAGATGGAACTCAAGCCTAGTGCCTTTAATTGGTCCTCCAAACCTGTAGGCAGAATTTTTATCTGGACTGCCAGTCAGCTCTGTCCCACACAGAGACTTATTATTAAGTATAAATGGTCGACCAGTAGCTTAGGCTTGTTACTAACTAGATTTTACATCTTAAATTAACCCATATTTTATGTATGTTTTACCATGTTGCTCAGTAACTTATCTCAGTATGGCATGTTTATCTCCTGCTTCATCTGTGTCTTACTCATGACTCTGAGACTCCACCCTTCTTCTTCCCTAGTCTGCCTAGTCTGGCTCTCTCACCCAATCTCTTCTTGCCCAGCTATAGGTCAATCAGCTCTTTATTAACAAATGAGAGTAATACATATTTACAGTGTACAAAGATTGTTCCGCAGCATTTCCCCTTTTATGTCTAATTAAAAAGGAATGTTTTAATTTTAATGTAGTAAAATTATATAAAACAAAAACAGTTATCAAGTAAGAATTACATTTACAATATCCAGTCCATTTGTATTTGGCAAAATTAGAGAGAATACTCTATTATTTATCTTTGTAAGTTTAAAGTTTTATACCTAATTTATCTTTTATCATAACTAAGGAAAACTTTAAGTCAAATTATTGAGTCTTTACCTCCATCAAAGACCCCCAGAAGAGTGTAATATTAGCTAATGACAGGGACATCTGGCTTCCTGGACAGTCACCCAAAGTTCTTCTGTAATGTTGGGGCAACCAACTTTGGCTTAGAGGCCTAGTATATCTGACAAACATTTTTGAGAAAAAGGGAATTTTGAAGGGCTGTCCTATCTTGTCTTGGCAAAGTTTGGCAGTTGCTTTTTTTGCATCCTATTGGTCCAGTTTGGACAGTATCCTATCAGCAATTGAGGCAATGGCAGTTTCTTTGCCCACAGGGCTAGCTTTTTCCATAAAGAAAGCAAACTCCATATGGAGTTTCTTTGATGCCCATCATCTTCTTTTGAAGTAAGTTGGTGTTGCCAGGAGCAGACATGTCTCACTGTCATGAAGAGCCTTAGGTTATTAAACATATTAAATGCCACATTCTGTAGGCCTTTGAAGTGTTTGAAGACCATTTATCTGTCCAAGTATATCTGTTTAAAGTTGAAAACATACCTAATATGACTATAAATTTGCTTATTATAGATGACTAACTACAAACCTGTATTTTTTAATTATACATTAATTTTTAAATGAGGTACATAAGCACAATACTTCAAACAAGAGTAGAAACATACATATAGTATAACAAAATTAACTTTAAATTTGTATCAATAAACCAAAATTTATACCAAATGTAATATATTTTGAGATTAATAGTTGGTTTTTGGATTAAAGTAGATTCAATAATCTGTCCTTTTCCCCTATCATTTCTATATCCTCCTTTTTTTTCCTTTAGAAAGAGATCTTTGAATTTAACTCTTTTGTTTAGCTTCTTTCCTGACTATGACCAATAGCAACTTGTAGCCAGTCCCTCTTAAATGATGACAAGCATCTATAACCCATCATTTGGGAATGTGGATGTTGTTTTTTCTAGATTGATACCTGTTGTCTGGGAGTGCTAGAACTGGGGGAACCTTGAGAAAATCAGGGTAATGTTAAGTCTTGACTGGAGCAGTTTGTGAGGCTGGAACATATCAACCACCAGCCTTGAAGGTATTCTGGATGCAGAACTCTGAGGAAACTGCAACAGAGGTGTTCTGAGATCCTGGATCACCTGGGCCATCCATTTTTACTGGTGTCTGGTCTCCATGCTCTGAAAATACATAAACTTTTAAAGGTAACATACCTGCATTAATACAGATATAGACTGCATGTCATATACAAGCTAGCCAAAGATAATTCTTTGTTTTATGTTTGAGCAGGTAAAAATACACATCACTTGTTTTGTAGCTTTTCTAGGTTTATTTTTTTATGTCTTTAGCCAGGACTTTTAGGGGGTCTTCCTTGATCAAACCTGATCCATATCAACCTAGAATGAATCCATAGCCTTTTTCCTGTGTGAATAAAAGCTAACCTCTTCTCCAAAGATACAACTTTTGACTTCCATTTTTAATTCAAGATATTTTTTAAAATATATAAGTTGGTTTAATATAGCAGTTTTCATAATTCAATGTCTCTTAGCAGATACCACTCATTCATCAGCAGTCAAAAAATTCAAAGACAATATGATAACATACAGGTTCCAGACTCTCTGTGTATTTCCCATCTTTATGTAGCTTATTATATTTTTTATTACTTTATTCCTTTCTTAAGGACTTTATTATTTTAAGCTGTTTTTAATCTATGACCCTATATAATCTTGCTCTTTTCTCTCCCAAGCCTATGTATACTTTTAAACACACTATAACCCATCTAGAAGTTTTCTCCATCTGGATCTATCTTTACTGAGCATCTCTATTGTTTTTTGATCACATGAGACAAATCTTAAACTGCTATGTCAGCTGCTGGTGAGGCTCAGCTTAGTGTATGGTGGCTGGTTCCATCCTGCAGGCAGCTGCCAGGAGATGCGTGTCTGTACTATGGCTGGCATGAAAGACACAGGACTAGGAAGCCATATTTGGCTTTGTTTTTGAGTGTTTAGAACCTTTTTTAAGCTTTCTCAGGTTTTATGTGGATGTAGGTGCCCAATGCAAAGATTATTCCACAGCACAAACCCATGGCTGGCTAGGTAATAGGACTTAGGGGTGGAACTAATATGATTATTCTGCTAAATGGGTATAGTATTAAACTGCCCTCTAAGCTCATATCTTTAGATCCATAGATGAGTAAATTTCTTAATTCCCATAAGAAAAGCTTCCTTTTGTAGTAGATGACAATTAATCAGACTTGTAACTAGTCACCATGCAGAGAATAAGAGACTATGAAGATCTGAATAGCACTTCTGTATTTTACCACTCTACCCTAGGTTCTAGGATCATAGCAGAAGAGGGAGCAGAATGACTGTGAGAGCCAGAAGTAGTGGACATATGCAGAAAAACAATATTGGACATGACACACTTGTTGCATACATGAACTTACAGTAGCTGTGACCGTGTGCATAAGCCCTGGACAGCTTCCGTCCAGTGCAAAACACACCATGAATGGAGGGAAGGCTCACGATGTTCTACCCTGACTAAGTTTCAAATTGCTGGAGGTTTTGTACTTTGTATGGAGATAATGATAATGAATGACTGCTGGGAGAGGAGAATGTGTTTTCTTCAGGGATGCAGCCTCAGAGAGGCTACTTATGCCCCATAAGATGGTCTTACAATCACGTATATACACAAAGACTAAGTGTATTCAGTAGGTGTAAAAAATGAACATATGAAGTTGGGAGGGCAAAGCAGTGGTAGGGGATAGCAGAGAAATCTGAGGGGAGGGAATCTGAGGTGGATTTGATCAAAACACATTATATGTATGCATGAGATTTTCAAACAATATAAATTTTTAAAAATATATTTCTTGTTAGATGATTAACTTACTTTCTCATCAAGGATAGCCTTCTTTGTCTCTGTGGAATGTGATGTGAGTATTTAATTAAATTTCACAATGAATTACAGATCTGATAAGATTGGTTAAGTGAGCTGTCCAGTAAACTCTGTAACAGACACATACAGAGATGCAGTAAAATATTTATGTTCTTAGGAAATTTTCAAAAGCTACTCTTCTCCATTTCTCTTATAACTAAGACTTAAGGTAAACAGTACCAGAAAAGTTACAAAGGAATACAATCTGCTGTGTTTTCAGGTCAACAGTGGACTTTTTTTTTTCTTTGCAATTACTAACATTAGCTCAGCCATCTGTCCTTTTCCACCAGTGAATCTATACATTTCAAAGCCTCCAGCTGAGAAAAGCCTGACTGTTTCTCTTCTCCAGCAGAATGCAATGATTCTCAGCAATTTATGAATGTTTGGAAAAGCAAAAAATATCTTGCAGATATCACAATGGTTTATGTTGGGGTTACTGAACCCTACATTCACCGGTAAATGCCACATAGTGCAAAAGGAAAATGTAGTTCTGCTACTCTAGTAAAAAAAAGTAACTTCCACAAGTGCTTGGTAAGTGCAAAAGTGGTGAACTCAGTCTCTGTCACTGAGCAGCTGGGAGCTCCTGCAGCTGTATAACCTGCTTGTGTAAAATCACCTGTGATGATTACTCTTACGTGCTTATTGCTCATCTCCCTCAGAGAATGTGAACCTCATGAGAGCCATACCTACGTTTCTGTTGGTCCACATTGTGCCTCAGTAAATCCAGCACAGTACAAGGCTTTTCATTCTTCCAAAACATAGTGATAATTAAGAAAAAAAATCAATGATTCTTTTTGCTGCCTGGGCAAAATATCAGCTTGTGTGGTAGTTTGAATGTTATGGGCTCCCATAAGCTCATTGAGAGTGGCATTATTAGGAGGTGTGGCTTTGTTGGAGTAGATTGGCTTTGTTGGAGGAAGGGTGTCACCGCGGAGGCAGGTTTTGAGATCTCATATATGCTCAAGCCACGTCCAGTGTCTCAGACACTTCCTGTTGCCTGTGAGTCAAGATGTAGGACTCTCCAGCATCATGTCTACCTGCACACCAACATGTCGTACCATAATTATAATGGATTAAACCTCTGAAAATGTAAGCCTCTGCAATTAAATGTTTTTTCTTTTTAAGAGTTGCTATGGTCATGGTATCTCTTCATAGCAATAGAAACCTTAACTAAGACAGTTTGTTATAAAAATAGAGAAATAAAACTTGTTCCATTATTGATACTTATTTTTTCTTAAATGTATTTCTCAATCTTTACATGCCTTATATTTTCTTTAAAATGTTTAATTTACTATTTTTTTTATATCACAACATCTCTATCCCTATTTCTTTCCACTTCCCAGGCTTAACTTTCCAAATATGCTCTTTATGATGTAACCACATCAAGTTATTCTTAACCCCATATGCTCTATGTACTTTCAAAACTATATAATGGTGATCTATCCAGATGACTGTTTGGTGAGATCGTTTAAGCTTGCAAGACTCGCCTCACTACCTTGGTGGAAACCTCAATGAATACACCCATTTCTTTTGCTAAGTTAGCCACTTCTTCACCTGTGGCCCTTGCTCCAGAAAGAAGCCTTCATTCATCAAACGTTATGACTTGATTTTCACATATTTCTAGCATTTGAGAATTCCTGCAGGAAATTTATCGTCCAATCCTAAGAACACAGGCTAGCATTTGGATCACCAGTGACTGCTTAGCTAACATTAAATGGACTCTTTGTTTTGTTTTCTCGAATTTTTAGTTTTAATTTCACTCTTTCAAAAATATAGTGGCATCTGCCTAGACTCCTATGTAAATGCTTAACTTACAGCTGGAAACTGGCCTGTTTGCTTGGCTAGGACTGTCCTAATATATTGGACAGTGTAAGCTTCAGACTGTTGAATCCTCAATGCTGTCTTCACTTAGCTTCTCTTTAAAGAAACCTACTCCCAGTAGCTCCAAACTGTCTGGCAGAGATGGAACATCTCAGTGCTGTGGGACTCTCCAAATTTTATATCCATCTCTTTCTATTTTTACAAAATAATCAAGTTAGTGAAATAATACAGCCTCTCTTTCCTAGTATACCCTTAGTCTCATTGACTTGGATTCTCCAGAGTCAATTAAATCTGAATGTGTAATCCCACCCAGGCCTGGGAAAAGAATGAAGATTCCTATTTTCTTTGTAGGTTAATATAATCTTCTGTGTGGGAGATGATTAAGGCATGTATATATCTGCAGAAACAGTCATTTTGGGGAAGCAGTGTGTGGAAGTTGGGAGGTAGGATTCCTGTGGCTCACTGGGTAGCTGCCTTGCCATTACCATGGGGCACTCACATCTTGCTGCCAATGTGCCAGTTGGGACTAAACACAGTAAAACTCCTTGGGATCTTGAAGGCTCCTCTCTTAGGATTGACAGTTGCCCAGACAAGTGAGCAATCAATCAAAAGGATACAGATGGAGAGCTGAGTGTATATATTGCATTTTAACTGAGCTTCTATGCAAGTCATGTGGCCTGGGGTTACTATTGATTATGTCCATCTGCCGCATCTTTAATGACCTCTTAATTTGGCAAAAGACTATTTTAAGAATATTCTAACATAAGCAGAATTGTTATAGAAAGGTAGGAAAGACCCATTTGGCATGCCATTTTGGTATCAGGACTCTTTATTTTGGGGGCAAAATGGGTTTTCTCAATATCAAGAAAGTCACAGAACATTATTGCTGGTTCATCAGATGAAAAGTATCTATATTGGTTTTTAAATATAACGTAATATCACCACTTTCTGAATTATAATAAAGGCATTTAACACTTATATATTACAATGCAGACTACAAAAATATTTTCCTACACATTATGTTTTTGAATTCTTACTTGATCAATAAAATATTGATTTTAGATGAGATGAAAAGAATAAGGAAATGTTCTAAATAGTCAAGAGCCATTCCAGACTCCAGAGAAAAGTTACATTGGCCAACACCTCACTCAGAGAAAGTCCGAGTCCTTTCACAGCTGATCCCTCAGGCCTTTCTGAGGTGACCTCTACCTCTCTACTTTTCCATTATTCAGCACTTCTTGACTCTTCCCTGAACTTCCCATTGGTAATAGTTGCTCCTTCTGCTTGTCACTTAGATTTGCCAGATGTCCCTCAGCAAGTTCTCTGATCTCTCAGTGGTCATCCCCTTCAGTGCTCTTGTCTACCTCTGGGCTCATGATCCTTGCATTTGTGCTTCATTTTTATGTTTAAAAAAACAATTTGTAGCATTTGCCATTTACTACATAGTATAAGCTTCATTATATAATATAGTATATATTATATATAATATATATAATAGTCATAGTATAATGACTAAATTGTCATTTACTTGACTAATATTCTAGAATGGAATGCCTTATCTTTTTTTTATGTCTCTCAGTGTATTACAAGCCTCCAGGAGACAGAGCATCCAATTCTCTCAATATTTGTTGAATGAATAAAATTCACAGATTGCTTTATCTCTGTCTCAAGCCTTTTCGTACATAGAATTTCCATTAATCTTATTCACTTCTGGACTTCATCATTTTATTCTGTTCTCGTATGTGAAGAAATGTAACTGCAGGAGCTAGAGAGATTGCTCAGTGGTTAAGAATACTTAGTACTCTTCCAGGGGATCCAGGTTTGATTCCCATGTGAGAGCTCACAACCAGTTTCATAGGCTCCTATGCCCTGTTCTGGTCTCCATGGATACCAGGCACACATGGTGCACAGACTTACATGCAGGAAAAACATTCATATACATGAAATAACAAAATAAATTTGAAAAAAGAAAATAAATTTACAATGAGCTTTAATATTTTGACTGAAACTTTTAAGATCATTCTGTTGAATATTTTTCCTGACACATCGTGAATGCTTCAAAATGACAAAGAGAAGGAAGTATTCAGACCCTGCTCCCATACAACTAATATGGGTACTAAGAAGTAAATTAATAAACATGGCCAGTTATTATGGCCATATTAACATGACTTTAATGAGTCAGTTAGCAACATGGAATCCAATATTTGGAACAGATAGAAAGTAGAAAAAGGATCAGGAATATCTAAGGGAAAGTCTGTATCACTGAACCACAGAAAACATAATTTCACATAGCAATGGGTGGTACATTGCTGTTGGATGGTCTCCCAGCAAGCCAGAGCGATAGGAACACTGAATCTGCTCTCAAATTGGAAGACAAGCCACTTAAGGCTTTCAGTAGACGGATCCCTTTGATGATGTCTCTTCATTTCAACTGGGTTAGTTGCAAAAGGTACTCATTCTGTGGATTATCCTCCATTTGGATTAATTCATACTGTTCATTTAATCTGTTTTCCTTGACCATTTAAACCCTTTTAATTATCTTTTTTCTCCTTTATCTTATCATTAGAATTATAAAATAATGTATGCTCATTTTATAAATAAAAAACATAAAATACCCAAAAAAGATATTTACCAAATTATCTTTCACTTACATTCTCAGTTACCTCTTTTCATGGGAACTAGAGTTACTAATTATGTGTACAAAATCACATACACTCAGATATGCAAATGGGAAACTACATGCGTGGAACTACAGAATCTGGAATCATGTTGTTGTATATATCTATAATTTTGAATTTTGGATTTTTCTTCTTTCTCTTAGACAACTTCAGTTCCTTAGAAAATTCCCTGTAGTATACTCCTGTGGACATGTACATTTGGAAAACAGTGATGTGGGGAAGAGATATTACAAACCCGGATCCACCTCCTCCAAACTTGTGCACTACCACTTGCAGCTGTGTGATTTAGGGATTTGTGGTTGGACCTTAGCTTCGGTGGAGCACTGGAGTTGACATTACTAAGCTGTAAGGGCTTTGTGAGGATTGGACATCTTTAACTGATTTCTTTCAAAGGTGCAATGTAGTAGTTAGGAAACAGCAGATGCTGACCAAGGCTAGTTATTTTTACTCCACCACCCTTTTTTGAAAACATTGCTAGGCCTTAACCATCCTGTTGGATTCAAAAAATGAACTCTTAGGGTCATCCAGGAAACATAGTCACTTTGCTGTGAGCTCAAAGAGGAGCTATAATTGAGAGCAGTGGGACGATTTGTTGGGGGTGGGGAGCCTTAAGGAAGACTTCTGCCCCTTTCTTTTACCATTTACATAATTGAGATATTTGGAATTTTTAATGCCTAGAATTTAAATGAGAAAGGCATTTAAATTTTGGCTACAGGTGTTTAAACTGCAATTAAAAAGATTTAGGATTCTGGCCACAGAGAAAGAATGCACCACTAAAGTGGGGACCCTTCATAACTTGAAATGAATCAGGTACTACCCAGAATTTTATGAGTCCAAAGTGAGACACATTTTTTTTGTTTCCCCTTTATCTTAAACTATATGCATTAAATGAACTCAAATGGTATTTGAACAGATGGCTATTTGCATAATTAAGAAATACCATAGTACATGTCACAGTTGACCTAGTGTTTCCCTGGGGTCCAGTGGTCCTTGGGATAAAATGATCAAAGTGGCTCTGAGATCCTTTTCCTGATTAGGGTATAAAGAAGAGTACACACTGAATCGATGGAGAAAATTAAAAATATAAATGAATTTCTATTTAAGTCTTAATAAGGTAACCATTGATAAATTTTATTATTTATTATTATTAATAGTAATAACAATATGTTTTTTGAAACATGGTTTCAGGTAGCCCAGGCTAGCTGTAGACTCACTCTTTAGATGAGGCTGGCCTTTATTTTCTACTGGCTTTCAACTCCTATGTCCACTGCTCAAATACTGGAATTATAGCTGTGTGGGTCACCATACCCAGCTCCACAGGTAGAATTTAGAAAAGGAAAATAATGCTCTAGATCATTCATTCATTTAACATTTTCCAGACATCTGTCACATTCCAGGCCTCGTGTTAGATCTTAGGGAATCAATAAGGATGGTCATATCCCAGCCCATAGTGAATGTGCAGTCTACCTGGGAAATGGCAGTTTCTGCTTTAGGTCCACAAAGTGCTATCTGTGAACATGTAAATCTCTATGAAAGGTAATTTTGTGACTCTTAGGAGGAAGTTTTCCACTTTTCTTGAGAACAGTGGTCAGGAATGACTGGACACACTGCATGGGCTGAATTTTTAAAAACAAAAGAGGTGGTCTTTATGTGCATGTACCCAAGAAGGGCATTTGGGGGGCAGAGGAAGAAGTTTAAGCAGATTGTGTTCAGTAACCTACCATCGTTGGGTGTGAGTGAATGATAAGATGGGGTCTGAGGGCCAAGGATGAAACTGAGAGGCCAGAGATGGGAGTAGAGGAGTGGGCATCGCAGAGGGCCTGACTTCTGCTAAGGACAGAGGGTTTATTCCAGAGGCTCAGGGTTCTATGGAAGATGTAAACCACCACTGTTATGTCAGATTAGACATTCTGAGAGATGACTGGCAGGATTTTGATGATGACTTAGGGGTATGTAAACAGGAGAACTTCTCAGGATATTCCTGGGAGAGCTGTATGAGAGGAAGAGATAATTTTCTCTCTATCTGTCTGAATTCTTAGGTGAGATCTCTAAGTCAGAAGACAGATAAACAAGAGAGTTTACTAGCAACCGTATTTCATATATCCATTGAGGGACAGCCAGGTCATGAGTAATCCTTAAGAAGTTAGAGCTCCAGTTTATGTAGCATCTTCCACAAAAAATAGCAAGATGAAGGGAAAGGACTCGAGTGTCTAGACATGGCAGGTTATAGGAGGATAAAAGAATGGCCTAGAGAAAGCTAGTGAGTGCAGCTTACTGCATGGTCCCTCTTGGGTGGTCTACAGGATATTCTGGGTTTGAGTAACAATCAAGTTTAGTTTTCCCTGGAGTGGAGGGGACACCTTTGTGAATTTCTATCTTACATTTGGGAGGAAAGGACTACACAAGTGACTTTTCCTAATTATGTCTCCTCTCAAATGCCTTCTTCTCAAAAATGTCCGTTTATCTCTGAGGCCTATTTAGGCAGCAGTGTGTGTGAGTGTGTGTGTGTGTGTGTGTGTGTGTGTGTGTGTGTGTGTGTGTGTGTATGCTTGTATGGTTGCCCTTCACAGTACAGGTGAGAGATATCAAGGGTCTGACTTCTTTTCCAAACGTTTCCTGAGACTCCAGACCCTTTTCTCCTTTTAGGCATTATATGGAATATTGCTTAAGCACCCCTATTTCTCCTGAGTGTACTGGCTGGCAAGTGAGTAAAGGCCAGGTGTAACCAGAACAGAACAGGTACATAGGTGCATTCTGGGTCTTCTAACTCTGGAAGCAGAAATCTGAGGAGGATGGGGAGTAGAAAGAGAGTGTAATTAGGTTGTCATTAGTGAATTAAACAATTGAAACATGCAGGAATATCTTGTCCGCGAATCAAAAGGTCCACAGAAGAAACACAAGAAAGTTGCTGATGAATCCAGACACAGGGCCCTTAGGAACCCTGGCAGATGAGTCAAAAGGAGACAGAGAGGAGAGAGCAGTGGAGTTCAGAATCCTCACTTTTATTTTAAGAAATCTAAAATGGTCTGGTGAGAGACACTAGGGGAAGAAAAAGTCCAATTTTTCTCCTGAGAAAAACAGGAACACGCAAGTAGAACACAACCACATCCCCCCACTCCTCCCCCAAAATCACCCTCTGGGAAAGAAAGAATGCAGTGGGGCCACAGCATCCGTTCCGATGAGCGTGTGTGAAATTAAGAAAAAAGGAAGAAGGAAAAGCAACTATATTTGAAACAATGAGATGTCTCTGTAGCCAAGTTTCTGACATTGTCGCCCTGCAGGGTTCTGAGGAGGACGGATGATGAGTACAATGTCCTGTGTTAACCAGGACACCAGAGTCTTCTCCAAAGATGAAAGGTTTTCATTTAAAACACAGAGGCCCTACTCTCCCGTGGCTCACACAGTGTGAGACTTGAATTTTCAATTTCTTGCCTCCTACTATTCACTCTGCACAAGCTCATATATTTTATTGAAAGTGTATTATGACATGCATGCTGGTGGTGTCCAGAGCTGCAGACTTACTGCACAGTGTTCTTGAGAGCACAGAGCCCTAGCAGATCTCATGGACAAAATGCAGTTATGTTAACTGGGCTGAAAATGAACCAAACAGGGAAGTAACTTAACAACTTATATTTTAAGAGGCCATGCATTTGAAGTGGGGGAGGAGCCACTGGTGATCATAGCCATTTTAAAGAGCTCTTTGCCAAAGACTTGCATCTTACCAATGGTTTGAAGAGGATGTGGAAACACTTGGTATTTAAAGGGCACTCGTGCTGAATTTTGACTCTTCCTCATTTTGACAAATCATTGGATATTTGACTCAATTATTTCTAGCATATAGACAGTTGTATCTTCTCTTGTGAATCTGAGAATTAGAACTGGAATAGTCCTTAGAAACTCTGGAAAGGTCTCTATAAATAAGGAAATGAAGGCTGAGCAGAGGCACAGCTAATTTTGAAGGCTTAATGACTGATAAAATAATATTTACTCCATCCAGATTCAGTGTTAAATGTTAGGGCTGTGTCTTTGGGGTTGGAGAACTACACACACACACACACACACACACACACACACACACACACACACACA